>VMDR010030957.1:0-12191 GCA_007922815.1 Macrotus californicus
ATTCTATTTCACAGTACATATTATGATCATTAATGCAACAGCTGCCTCAATTTCATTCAGATAATAAAAAAGGATGGCATAATGATGGTGTGAACCTGGTTCAATCACAATTTACAAGCTAATTTTTCAAGATTGAAAATAGAAGACTTAAAAATAGCTAAAAGGATAGTGTGTATTATAGAGCTCAATGTTTCTATAACTGTTCATAAGGCTTCCATCTATATCTGATGCAGAATTCTTAATGACACTGAAATTGTTATTTCTCAGCCACATGGTGTGTATGGGCACTATGAGTCTGGAAAGGACTGGTGATGGGTACGACCTCTTGTCTTCAGCTGTGACTGTACAATATCAGCAAGTGTACTCTGTATGTTTTCCAGAAGCATGTCCCTCGAAACACAACATCCTCCAGATGTGTCCAGCTTGGTGGGTTTCTTCTTCTAACTTACACAAGATAGCGCCTGTAAAGCAGCTGTAGATTCTCCACTTGGCTAGAAATCTGTCTGAGCATCAATGTCTTTTGCTGTTTTTGCAATCAGTGCTACAAAAAGCTGGGCATAATCTGCTGTAGGATTAGCTGGCTGATTTGTGAACTGCTGTCTGAATATTACTAAAAGAGGCAGGAGCACCACATTGCTGCAACACTCCCATGGAATTAACACAAAACGGATCTGCAGGCGAGATCAGGGTGTCCTGCCGCTGCGTGGGCCGATCTGCCATGTTTCTCCCATCAAAATGTTCTGTTTATTAATCATGCAAAATAATATGTTCATAAATGTTCCAAATGTTAAATGCCATATTGTATTTAAATCATCCTTTATGCATCTCATGTGCTCTATCATATTTTAGTCATTCATGTATTCATTTGTTAATTTAAAAACTTATTGAGCATGTGCTCTGTACCCAGCACTAACAAGGTGCTAATAAAAGGGAAGGAACCAGAACGTGTAGTTTCTTACTTTTTCCCTTATACTCTGGTTGTGGAGCAAACAGTTAGGTGGCGTTTACCATGTGCCCCACCAGCTGAAGCATTGGCCTTACGTTAACTCATGTAAGCCCTGCACTAACCCTAAGAGGTCAGTCCTGTTGTCATCCTATTTTACAGATAAAATGAAGTACAGAAGGGTTAAGTGACTTATCTAAGATCACACAGCCAGTGAGTTGTGTTTTCAGAAGTAAGAAAGAACAGAGAAATGTTACAGTGCAAAATGTTAGGGTGTTTCTACACATAATTTCAAAGAAATGCAGATGAAGAGAGTATGAATAGTTAGATGAGGTGACCTGTCAGGGATTTGTCTCCAGGAACATCTCAAAAGGAAAAAGGGAACGTGGACTCGTGGACTCGATGGCAAAAAGGAAGAGGGGCCTGGGAACAAAAAGAGCCTGCCAGGTACAGCTAACAAGCCTGGTTTTGGAAGGGTTGGAAGAGAGGTGTTTATTGTCCTATTCTCTCTCCTGTCTATAATTTGAATATGTCTTTCATCTATCAGAAGAATCATTGAGGAACACAGCAGACGTTTTCACTGTTTTGACTTTTACAAAATGATTCATTATTAACTACTTACTTGTAAAGCAGTTTTATTTTATATGCCAATGGTTTTTCACATGATAGTTATTGTTTGGCTTTCCACCTATTATTCCACGAACACTTTCTACTGTAAATTTCTAAATGTCAGAGAAAAAATTTAAAAAACAAATCTGTAAACTTGAGATTCAGCCCTCTTTTCTGTTTACCGGGAAATCACAACCACACTGCCACCTAGTGGACCTCAGCAGCCTCATCCATGAGTGACAGAAATTGTAATTCAAGCCATTTCTGACAGGTGTGAGATGGTAGCTCAGTGTGGTTTTAATTTGCATTTATCTGATGATTAGTGATGTTGAGCATCTTTTCATATGTCTGTTGACCATCTGTATGTCCTATCATCAATAAATCAACAAACAACTAATACTGGCAAAGATGTAGAGAAAGGGGAAGGAACCCTATTGCACTGTTGGTGGGAATGCAGACTGGTGCAGCCACTGTGGAAAACAGTATGGAGATACCTCAAAAAATTAAAAATGGATCTGCCTTTTGAGCTAGTGATCCCACTTCTGGGAATATAGCCAAAAGAACCCAAAACATTCGAAAGAACATAATTCGAAAGAACATAAGCACCCCTATGCTCATTGCAGCCTTATTCACAATCTCCAAGATATGGAAGCAGTCCAAATGTCCATCAATAGATGAATGGATAAAACAACTATGGGGCATTTACACAATGGAATTCTACTCGGCTATAAAAAGGAAGAAAATTTTACCCTTTGCAACAGCATGGATGGACTTGGAGAACATTATGCCTAGTGAAATAAGCCAGTCAGAGAAGGACAGATACCATATGATTTCACCCATATGTGAAATCTAATAAACAAACTGAACTAACAAGCAAAACAGAGACGGACTCATAGATGGAGAGCAGATGACAGTAGGTGGGGAGGAGGTTAAGGCGTGGTGATTGCTGGGGAAAGGGGATATAAGGGGACTAAATGGTAATGGGAAAAAATACAGTAAAGATTAAATCAAAAGAAATTATAATTCAAATATCTTCAGCCCACAGTTTTGCAAAATTTCTGCTTTTAGAGAAATCTGCTTTACCTTTGTTGCTTGGAATTCACAACTCATTTTAATATATAAATGATACTATGAGTGATTGTTAGGTTTCCAACTTGCTCACAAAATCATTTATCCCATGGTGTGTTTTGAATGAATACTTTGCAGTTATGTTCACCCACCTGTAGTCAGTTTCATGGGGTCTTCTTCCATTGGGTCCTGTGTTCCTTCTGCTTTTCACACCCATGCTGTCTCCACCTGTACTCTGGTCTTGGAAAGAAAACAAACATCATGGGAGTCAGCTTTTCTCTGAGCCTACTTCTGGTTCCTGATGCTGTGACTCAGACACCAGGCAGGCCCAGCCTTTGTCCCCTGCCCCCAGTTCAGCTTGGGCCAGCCTGTTGTGAATCCCCTCCTCTCCTGCCCTTGCCTAGTCCACTCTGACTTCTCTCTCCAGGCTTGCCTTGCTGAAGGCTCTGTTGAACCCTTACTGATGACTTCCTATCAGTGATCCTCACTCTGCCCTGTGGCTCCTCCTGACAGGAGAGTTTCCTTCGCTATGTACTACTTCTTTCCAAGTATTTTGAGTATGTGATGAATTAATACCTTGGTTGCCTCATCACAGAGAAAAAGGAACACAGTAGTGTAGGGAATTTCTCATTCTTCTGGTTTCCTGTGAAAGTATTCTCCCCTTGAATTGAGATCTATATACATCTAAAAGACTATTAGCTAAGGAGAATCTGCCTTGTAGTCTGGACTTTTGTTCAACTTCTATGTAACGCTGTCAAACATGTGATTAAATGTATTCTAATTATTTGGTTACTTGTATTTTTACTATGGTAAAGACTTTCATAAGCTATATTGCTTTGCCAGTGCCTAGAATAGAACCTAATACATAGTAGGTCTTCAAAATATACTTTTATGAATGTTTATGGAGCTGTTCCTGATTCTTCTTGGAAAGATGCTCATGGACATGCTATCAATTTATCTAAATATGGATAGTAAGTCTTCCCATCAACATTTCAAGATTCTGAGAAGGGATTGGACTGTGCCACTGTCTTCCTTTCCCCACTCCCTTGTCATCTAGCAGGTAGGGAAAACAGCAATCCATAGAAACAATCAGAGCAGCAAGGCAGATGGCTGGCAGTGCCTGTGAAGTGAAACCCCGTTGTGTGTCTTAGGGTTTCCCATTAGTCTGTCTGCATTGAATTCTTAAAACATCACTGACCAGGAGTCAGAAGGCTTGGATGTGCAATCTGCACCATTACCTGCTGGCTGTGCAAACCAGGGCAATGAACTAGCTTCCTGAAGCCATTTTCTCATTTATTAAATGGGGATGATAATATCACAAATTTACAATCTCTTATTTGCAATTCCAAATGTCATAAAATTCTGGCCTATGTGGAATGAACTAATGGGAGGTTCTTTAAAACTTTTATTTATTCCATTTAGATTATAAGGTCTTCCCTCAGCACATCTTGGGTGTTTTGTATAATATATGGTAAAGGTATAAGCTTATCTTTCTAAAAACTTAAAAGTTCAGAATGCAAAAATCTGACTTCAATGCACACGCCTTAATAGAGTACACTTGGGACCAAACATTTCCTAAAAGGGACTTTGTGTCTTTTTGTATCTGATGGGATGGCTGTGAGGTGTCATGAATGAAAGCTCACAGTGCCTGGAAATAAGTCCTCAGTGAATATATTATTATTTTAAATGTTAACTTCTTTTAACCCTAAACACAAAACATTTTCTCAGTTGTTGTGGAGGGGTACAAACAATCTATAACACACTCTTCCCAGCAAGATGTTGAAGTGTTTTAGTTACTTGCTCTTCTTTTTTTTTTATTCTGACATTTTCTTCTTCCCTTTCTTCTTCTCTAATATCTCATTTTTCTCATCTCTGTGAATGTGCTGAAAGATGTGGATCTTCCCAGGAGATCACTCAGCACGTGTACACATACTTTCAGGGGCCACAAAGTCCCCCAGAGTCCCAGTCACATGGTCAGTTGCTATTTGAAATAATCTAAACTTATTTTCAAAATGATTTCATACTAAAAGTACTATTCCCAGTTTTAATAGATACAATTTCAAAGTGTTTGGATAAATTTGAAATACAATCAAAATAAATAGGAGGAATAAAGAGAGAAGTTGCTTTCCTGAATGACCACTTCTTATGAACATTATCAGTTCTATTTGTCTATGATTCTCTCCTTGTCAAAAATGTACATGCATATAATGCATAGCTTATGAAGTGACTTCACATGTATTATCTCAATAAATCCTCAGAGTTTGGACAGATATTATCTTCATTTTACAGTTGAAAAAATGGCATTTCAGAGAAGCCAGATGATTTACATCTGAGGTTACATAATTAAATCTCTGAAGGTGTAATCTGATGATTATAATAACATACTTTACTGGCCCTTATGACAGTCCCATACATACCTTCTCTGTTCCAAGTGTTCATTGATATTCTATACCATTCTGCCCTGGACTTCTTTTTCACAGATAGGGTTGAGCAAAGGTAGGTTCACAGCTGTTCGTGTGGAAAAATATATAATACAAGAGCAAATAATAATATAAGAATAAACTCCATGTTTTAGGTACTCACAACTGTAAACCTACTTCTGCCTACCCCTGCATATAATTATATTCATTTTATATATTACATTAAATTATAATTTGCAGAGAACATATATTCTACATATTCTTCTAATATATGTTTATACATAAACGAGCAAAAGTATATGTGTTCTGACATACTATGTAGGATGGCCATGACCACTTCTGTCCCTTCCCACATTTCTTGTTGACTTTCCGTCTTAGCGCATTCAGGTTACATAACATGCCATCGTAAAAGTCAACCAATGTGGAAAACAAGGACAAGGACACCATATTTTTACTCAGTACCGGTTAGCTTTAAAGCATCACATTCTATACAGTTTTAGTAGGGAATCTGTGGTCTGTCCAGATATTGGAATTCAAAGAAATCACAATGCCATGGAAATATTAATTGATATTTCACAAACATGTGCTAACCAGGCATTTTTTTAAATGCTAGTGTTCAAACAGCACTGACCGTTCCTAGGAGCTCCTGGAGGGATTCTGCTGCACATAGCTAGCTATGCCTGAGAGTGCTCCAAAGGAGTCAAATGTCAGACCAAGGGTTTAGTCACATGGCTCTTAGTCCATTTCAGCTGTGATGCTTTTACAACTTCCCTACTGAGAGAGCTTTACTTCTGAGTGATCCCACAGTGTTTCTAGAGTCAGGTGTTTACCTGTGAAAGTTTTTCCACCTGTCATTTTGTTAATGACTGAATTGACACTCAATATCCTCTGTGTTAACCTCTTTTGGCTAAATCCCACCTGATCCCCCAAAGTCACAAGAGGAGTTACGCATGAACAAATATGACTAATACTTAAATAACACCAGGAGATTGCTTTCAGATTTCAGATTATTAGTACTTGGGAGAAACAGCCAACTGAGTCCACTGACTAGGCTGTTAATAACAATAAACAAACAAGAATCTCTCAATTCTTCAGGGGACTTGAAACTCACTTGGAAGCTGCTTGGACTAGAGCCAGAGTTTCAGAGGAGAGAGCAAGACTGCTGTAAGAATAGATAGCTTCGATTTTATGGATAAAATTAGGGCCTATTTTCTTTATATTTTAGTGAAAAATCATAACCCAACATTCTATAAATATAAATTTGAAGTTTATAGAAAGTTTTAACAAATATAATCTTTCTCAAAGACATCTGCTTTAGGGTTTCTTTATTTGAATCTCTTAAAGGCTGTATTTTCCACTTCAAGTGTTGTTTGTATTGAACAGATGATAACAAAATATAACAATCTGGGCTTTAGAAAAAACTTAAATATGAAAAGAATGTATCTTGTATTTTTAAATTCTTTTCTTGATCTTTAACCAAAATCATTAACAACACCTCTCCAACTCACATATGTTTATGCTGGTTCTACCCTCCTTCTTATCAAAATCTCATTTAAAAAATGCTGGAAATTCAAGTTATACACAGCTAGATTAAATACATATGTGTATCGTTGCTCCTTTGTAACACTCCAAAATAAAAATAATTGCATAAAAGGGCATTAATCTGCAAAAACAAAGAGAATGGGAGAAGAGGTAAAAGCAGATGAAAGATGTCAACAAAATTTTTGACTCGGTCAAGCAGATGGGTGAATAGTAACCGATTTAGCAGATCAAAGAAAATGGAACTTGCCAGAGAGGAATCTGCATAGCTCTGCTGAAGCTCAGAAAGACTCCAATCTGAGGACAACAGATACTTCTGAAAGCAGAACTTCGGAGCAAAGCTCCAAACTGGAGGACAGGTTGCCAGTTTATGGCAGGGTCAGTTCGATCCCCAAATTCCCCCTAACTCTATTGAAGAGATTTAACTTTCCAGAAATTTACAACTTGAAACAGAGAATGAGATAATATTGGAGAAAGGCAATACTGCAAATAAGGAAATTGCAGAGAATCTTTTAACTGAAAGGCAAGACTCTCAAGGCCTTCACTGCCTCCCAGCTTGCCTGCAGCTGGGTTCTTATTTTCCAGGCAGGCGATGGAAGAACACCTTAAGGTAGCCAGTGGTTCTCAGTCCAGGGATTTGGCCCCTAGTGCACCCTTGGCAATGTCTGGAGACATGTTTGGTACTGGCATCTAGTGGGTGGAGGGGATGCTGTTAAGCATCCTCCAAATGCACAAGGCAGCCCTGCACAACAAAGAATCATTTGGCATAAAACGTCACTAGTGTTGAGTTTGACAAACTCTGCACTAAGGTGGCGATGTTCAAAGTGTTGTCCAAGACCAAGAGCATCTGCATCACCTGGGAACTTGTTAGGAGGAAAATTCCTCGTAGTCTCTCTTGAGACCTGCTGAATTACAAACTTCTGGGGAGGGGGTGTAAGGCTCAGCTTTCTGTTGTAACAGACCCTCCAAGTGATTCTGATGCAGCTGTAGTTTGAGAACTACCACCAAACCTCTGCTCTGAGGAAAATGCAACCCACAAGGGAAGTCCTTCAGGTGCTGAGAGCTCAACACTGGTGATCCCTCAGGCAAAAGCCTGTCACCACCTCAGCATCCTCATCACAGGCTAAAGCCACCCTTTAAATTTCTTCACACAAGTTCTATCAGACAGTAGAATTGCACGTGGCCATCTCCGAGCTAAGCAAGGTGGGATTAGCTCTGTTGTTAATACCTCTTATTGTTTTGGGGTAGTACACCCCTGGTAATATACAGATCCAGACAAAATCTGGACACATGTTCAATACTTAAATACAGTGTCCACTGATACTTCATGGTTCTTTAACATCTTCAGCTGACCCTCAGCTGACCCTCAGCTATTGACTTCTGGTTCAGATCTATTCCCCAAATGGACTGAGCGTTTGTTTGTTGTTACAAAAATCTTAGCTGTTAAAAATCTTTACCACTGTTGCACAACTCCATGTTATAAGGGCATCACTCAGATCATGGTTACTCAGTGTCTTGAGATGATCACTAAGGCCTATGAGACTTCTTGTGAGAAATCTCAAGAGACTGAGGATGTTGAAGAAACGTAACAGTAAAGCTTTCCTCTGTTCTGGGGCTCTTGTTGCTCAACTGAGACCTAAGGTTTCTAAGAAAAAAGCAAACCACTTTCCCCGCTATGTGGGACGTGACACAGCAGGAGTGAGCCTTCCGGTGATGAGGAACCAACAATGGCACAACACACCCCAAATGAGGCACCAGACAGCGAGTGGCCAGTGATACTTTTAACAATGGATTGGTGCTGTTTTCTAAAGATTTATTGGGGATGCTTATAAGGAAAGATCTTGATCAAAACAGGGAAATTGTGTCTATAAAAAATGCTGCAATAAACATGGGAGTGCATATAAAAAAAACGGGGAAATTGTCAAATAATATAAACAGAGCCACTTTAAAGTGGAACCAGTGCCGCCATGCCATAGGAACTGCCTTGCACATCTTGTGCCTCAAACCTTTGGAATGTTAAAAAGGACAAACTAACCTTTGGCCTGGGCCGAGGACAATCTTATTCGCCCAAGAACGTTTTGCAAAGATAACAAGAAAGTAGCTGCGACTACTGGACTGATGTCTATACCCTCCCTTTACTGATGTAATTGTCCCCATTCCCTGTCTCCTAAACACCATCGCCTTTGTCTCTTAGTCAGAACCTTGCTCGGGCTCCTGTGTGAATCAGTGTGCCCCGAGTAGCTATTGCAATTGATTTCAAATAAATGCTTGCTGCTTCTCACTTTGAAAGGCCTTTTATTTTTAGGATATCAAACCCAATAAGGTGGGTTTCAAAAATCAAGGCACAGAATCAGAACATGGGACTCAAAATTAAGGCCCAAATGACAATGAGAATAACTTGACACTTAGTCCCAGAGTGAATTGAGTAAAGCTACTTCTTCAGCCTAAGCACTGGGTTGATCTTGGACGCACATGTGGCTCAAATGACAGACTCCAGCCCTGGAGAAGGGGAGCACCAAACTCAGAGACAGGAAGGTCTTGGCAAGGAAAGAGCACTTTGCAACAGTATCTTGAAAAGTATAATTCAGGAATCCACGCACTACTTCGTTTTTTGTTTCCCGCTATCATTTCATGTTTGTTCGATAAAAGTTGTCTTCCCCAGTGTTTGGATAGCACCTGTGGCCTTTTCATGACTTCTTCGACTTAAAGTAGCAGAACACTCGACCATCACTTAAAGTTACAAAGCATAGTCTCCGTTTATACATTAAAAATGTCCAACCCAATAGATCCATCAACACTTCCACATTTATTTGAGGTGAAGCTCACCTTCCGTCTCTTTTAGCAACAACAAAAGAACCTGTTCGTTGGGCAGAGGTGTTTGTGAGCCGTGGCTTCTCTGTTTCTTGCTCTGCTTCTGCCACCATCGCTAACTGCGTTTTAGCCCCACAGGTCCGGGGAGTGGTGAAGAAGGGCTTGACAGAGGTTCCAAAGGGGCTTCTTCCTCACTGGGCACATCTTTGGGCTCATCAAAGGACCCTCTCATGTTGGGTGACAGAATCTGTTCCTCTAATTACCACTCTACCCTTGATTCTTGGTTCTCTGTTTGTGCAAGTAAGATATGCTATCCTTCAGAAGCTCCTTTTTTCTTTTTTATATTTTATTTTTATTGTTCAAGTACAGTTGTCTCCATTCCCGCCACCACTGTTCCCCGCCCCACCCATGCCCACCTCCCACCCTCAATCTCACCGCCTTTTGGCTGTGTCCATGGGTCCTTTATACATGTCCCTTGACCACCCTTTCGCTTCTTTCCCCAAGACAGGACTTTAAACTGCTCTAGACCAGCTGCTTTGGCTGTTCCTCTTCTCTCTCCAAGATGGCTGTCGTCTGGCCACAGAAGAGCCTTACCTAGCATTTGTCCTGATAAACTCGAGTGTGCTAGATGATCTCAGTGCAGCCAGCTTCATTCTGCAGCGTAGGCCTCTTAAATTTGCCCAGGTTGACTCTGGAACCAACCCAAGCACTCTGAGTGGTCTCCTCACTCACCAAGTGAGGGTTGGAGGTCAGCTCCCCCTCCTTCCTCTTTCTGGGTGAAAATGGGGGCACTCACAGTGGTATGACAGCTCTCTCTAAAAATTTCTCGTCTTTTCTGCTCCCAACCCTTTCACAACTGAAGTTGATGGAGAAAACAGTCCTCAAATATTTTTTCAGTAAATTCTGCACATGAATATTTGCCTCAGACATTTTGATATCTAACATCTATTTTGTTGATGCCCCAGTTGAAAATGAAGCAGGATAAATCCTATCCTAAATGCTTTATACAATTATACATACGGAGGGAACTGGGTAACACAAACAAGGAAGTATACGGCCAGTCAGCTCCCAAAAATAAGTAAAAAAAATAATCGCTTCCTCCAACTTGGGGTGAAAACTACCCACAGTTTCCTTGGCTCAAGGCCTCTTACAAAAACTCAATTGTGGTTAGAGGAGAAAAAGGACCTAGGGCTGGATGTCCCATAAACTGAGTTAGCCAGCCAATCTGTGACTGAACCCAGATCTTAGGATAAGAAATTTGTATTCATCAAAGCATTTCCTTTTAAGTATATTTGATCTCCCCTCAAAGGGGTGTTTCCAGAGCAGGACCTAAGAGATGAATCAGGACAGATGCTAAAAGAAAACAATCCCACGGATGTGGCCACAGATTTTATTTCAACACCTTAGGTGTTCCTCTTGCTCCAAGTTGCCACCAACTTAAAAAAGTGTGGCATGGCCAGCTCCTGGAAGGTCCCCCTCACTTCTCTAGAAAGCATCTGAATACTGCTCTGTGAGCACCATGAGAATGGGTGTAGCCACATCCAGGACAGGAGGGTGGGCTGGGGGACAGGCCCTCGCCTCTAGCCTTGGCTGGGCACGTAGCTTCTCCAGGTCTCAACTCCTTCCAGCTCCAATACGTTGTGATTCTGGCCATATAAATAAAACACTGTTATGGTAGCTGGATGAATAAAATTAATATTCACAGTAGAAAGGACTCAAATATAGTAAAAGATTTAACTCAAATCATAAAATAAGGATTCAAATTCAAATTTGAAATTGATTCAAATTCAATTAGAATTAATTCTAACATCACTTTTGAAAGTAGAGAAAATGAAGAAATGGGGCTGCGGTTGATTTTGTTTGCATATTTTATTAGTTTTCTATTTAAATACAGCTTTTCCTCCCTGTAGCTACAGGATTTGGAGGGAGGGTGAGCTGATGCACAGAATGGGTGGTCCCCTTGTCAGGGTTCCCTGGCTGAGCTTCAGTCTTCGCTCACCCCTCCCAGCATCCCCAGGCCTGAGGTGTGCACCCAGAGTACAACCTGCCACTACCTAGTGGATTGGGGTCTCTACTGATGGACTCTGCCTTCCCAATCCCAGGGAAAGAATATTAGCTATGTTTTAGCTTATTTTGTTAAGTATCTCAGCCTACTAAATACAACATATTGCTGTGGTAATTAAGTGCCTTACACTAAGATGTATATATACAATGCAGCAAAAAAATTAGTGACTATGTTAATACATATACATTTGCAATCAGTCTTCAGCTCATTATTTTTGCAATGTAAATTAGATTTCTTCAGCCTCTGAGATATGCAATCTACAATTATAGAGCTCGCAAATTTACAGGTGTTAAATTATCTGCACAGGGCACATTTACTATAATTTTGAATTTAGTAAAAGTACATTATTCATTGCTAGTAAAAATTTTAGCACTAAAATGGAATAGAAAAACTATGATGTTCCAGGAAATTCTGTTCCCTAGCTCATAACCAGAGTTGTATATATGCACAATGTATTAAAATTGTTTTAATATGGTATGTCGTGCCTTGCTTTTTAAACAAAAAGAATTTAAATATTTTTAATAGCAAGAATTTTTAGAAGACAGAGATAATTAACCTTGGAGAGCAAATGATTCCTCTAGTCAATGATGAAATAAAATATATAAAGTATTTCTATTAATGCAAATTCTACCCATGGAATATTCTCAAAAGACAATATAGGTTTTATTAAGATTGCATTCCCATGACAGATAATTGCAATATTTATAAAGTTATGGAGGCAATTGTGCTGGTGACG
>VMDR010030958.1:0-12178 GCA_007922815.1 Macrotus californicus
AAGCCATCTTTAATGCAAAGCAAAGAAAGAGTCTGAAGTGTGCAAAGAGAACTCATAAGGGGTGGGAATTTGCTAACTTTATGATAAAATTCTATTAATTTTCCATATGGACTGGGAGAAGACTACATTTTGCACAGTTAAGAGTAGTCATTGGCACAGTCTGTAAAAAGCAAATCCAGAAAAGCCTGGGGAATTTGGAAAGAGGCCAGAGCCTATTTTGCTTCTACCCTGATAGCTCTTGCTGTTTCTTTCATTTCCTCTTTCTTCTTTTAATCAAGGCTAAGGTAGGCTAGGAGAGGAAATGTGGGCATGTCTAGTTTTCAGAAGTTTGTCAACTTCTTTCCACGTTTTCCAATCTCTCTGTGCTCTTATTCCCTTATTTCCTAGAGCAGTGTTTCTCAGCTTTAGCACTATCAACATTTTCGGTGAGAGTTCTTTGTTCTGTGGGCATTCCTGTGCATTTAAGGCTGTTTAACAGCATCTTTGGCTCTATCCATTGGATGCCAGTACCTCAATATGTAATAATCAAAAGTGTCTCAAGACATTGCCACGTATCTCCTGGGAGACAAAATTGCCCCAATTGAAAACCACTGTCCTAGGAGAATAAACTAAATACAGTAAATCCTCATTTGATAGGTTCATTGTCTTCAAATGAAACAATGATGAAACCAATCTTACCAATTATATATTTTAATATATATAAATTATTAACCAGAGTTAAATTCCTCATCTCATGAGTTAAATTACAGCATCTCATCATCATAACGAAATGGCATTATTCAAGGACCTGCTGTAGTAATGATCTATGTAATTTACCAAAGATAGTTTCTAGGGAAAAGCAGTCCTTGTTGTCTTGCTACTTTCTTACTGTATAAATCAGACCTTGATACCTCTTTCCTGACCAATAGCTTTAGCCTTCCTCAGGAGCTTGCTCTGGTCTCTTCCTGTTCCAGTTCCTGCCACACAGTGCTGTCAGCATTATCTGTTTAAAATGCAGCTTTGATCATGTTACTACCTTGTTCTGGGACCCTTGTCCCTCACCCTTGGATATAGGATAATAATATGAACCACTAGTATTAATTGATCACAGTGCTGAGTGTTTTATAGCTATCATGTAATTTAATTTTTACAAGGACCTTATATGGCCATTCTCTTGTTATTCTCAATTTATAGACAAGAAACCGACCCTATAGAGGATAAGCAGCTTATCTGAGGTGCTATAGTTAGTAGGTGGCAAAGCTTGAACCCAGCTCTGTTGGCTCCAAGTTTTTCTATTAGGATGGCCCTCGTGGGGCTTCTGTGTGCATTTTACCCCCTTTCTACTTCATTCTGCAGTCACAAAGGCCCGCCTACCTTCTCCAAGTTACCTTGTGTTTTCTCAACCATGGCCTTTCACTTTCTGCCCTTGGAAGCCCTGCTTCTCTTTTTTTTATGATTCTACTCAAGTGTCACTGTTTAAGAGGTATTCCACCTTCCCAGTTAAAGTTTTTTATTCTATCATCTAGAACTTTGTTTTTCATTTTTGGCAGTTCCCTTATCATGTTGTGTAATATTTGTGTTTATTTCCATCTTCCTATTACATTGTAAGTTCCTGGAAGACAAGGACTGTTTTGTCTTTACAAACCACAGGACCAGTGCCTTGCATTTAGCAGAGATGTGAAAAATGAGAATTTTTTAAATGAGTTTTATTCATGCAAATATTTTTAGAGATTTTATTTTTATAAGGATGGAACATGGAATCTTTTCTTACTAATCCTCGACAATTGTTACAACCAAGTTATGGGTATGCTTCATACCCCATTGGATGTTGTAGAATTTAATAATAAAAAATTTATTATTGAAGTGGCTCAGTGGATTGAGAACTGACCTGTGAACCAAAGGGTCACTGGTTGAATTCCCAGTCAGGGCACATGCCTGGGTTGCAGGCCAGGTCCCCAGCAGGGGGCACATGAGAGGCAACCACACATTGATGTTTCTCTCCCTCTCTCCCTCTTCTCTAAAAATAAGTAAATAAAATCTTAACAAAAAATTTAATAAAGATTAAATTTGAGATTCTATTTTCCCTCTTATCTTTTCCACTGAAAATTCTTATAGATAGATGTTTAAAGTATATTATGAAATTTTATAAATATTTTTTAAAAGTATTTTATTTATTTACTTTTAGAGAGAGGGGAAGGGAAGGTGAGAGGGAGAGAAACATCAATGTGTGGTTGGCTCTTGCACGCCCCCTAGTGGGGGCCAGGCCTGGCTCGCAACCCAGGCGTGTGCCTTGACTGGGAATTGAACTAGTGACCCTTTGGTTTGCTGGTCGATGCTTAATCCACTGAGCCACACCAGCCAGGGCAGTGGAATTTTATAAATATTAATGGTAACAAATAATTGAAAGGATAATTGATACTATAAAAATTTCTGGTTATTTCTAAATATTTCTGTATTTTCCACTGTTTATCCAGGATTTAAAAAATACAAATAAACTCTTTAGTTTCTAATTAAGTCATTGTTTTCAATTTTTTTAATTTAAATTATTCAGCCCTGCCTGGTATGGCTCAGTAGATTGAGTGCCGGCTTGCAAACCAAAGGGTTGCCGGTCCAATTCCTAGTCAGGGCACATGCCTGGATTGCAGGCCAGGTCCCCAGTAGGGGCACTACAAGAGGCAACCACATACTGATGTTTCTCTCCCCCTCTTTCTCTTTCCCTTCCCTCCTCTTTAAAAATAAATAAATAAAATCTTTTTAAAAAATTCTAACTTCCTCAAAAAAATTGACACCTTTTTGGAGACATAGACAAGAATTTTTAATGGGAAAATTAAGGTCAGAAACTAAGACAAGGTTGACATCTGTACCTATAGCACATGCCATGAAATCCTACCTGGCCTAATGCTAGAAGTGGGCCACAGATTTGGCTTTGCTTTTGCTGTGGGCAAAGTAAACAGGAAAACATGATTAGTTACCTGATCAAATTGTTCATATAAAACCGTCCAGAGAAATTTCTTATATGGGTCCTCACAAAGGACTATCATATCAAATGGATGAGCCAAATCCTCAGCAACATCCTTGCACTATGCAGTTAGAGTTTACCGTAGTACTCCGTATCAGGCCATTCAGTTCAGGCCAGTGACATACTGCATAGCTTATTAAAGGATATTCTGTGAGGAGCCAAAATGAGAGTATACAATTCTAAGATTAAATAAACTTGAAATATCTAGAGCAGCATTTCCCAAGGCAGATGCTGTCTTTTAAAAATTGATTTAAAATTTAAACATAATTATTTTATAAAACAAGTACTTAAAATTTTCTCTTAAATAATTTTATTAACTATAAACAATTTTAGAATATGTACCTTCATATTTTAGTCCTTGGAATACTAATTCCCAAAGTGTCTCAGCACTGTAGTCACAAGATACAAGTGCACTGAAATAATATACTTAGGGCAAATGTGAACAGATCTGCAAGTCTGCTACACTGGCCAAAGGTTTTTGTAGTTGTTGTTTTTCAAGGTACCATAATAAGTCATGTATTTGTAATTACAGTGACTAGATTAAAGAAAATGTTAGATAAATACTGGAGGCTATCAATGCATTAGCAAAAATACTGGATTGTTGGAACTTTTGTGACTGTGGTTTGGGAATCATTGACTTACCAGCTCTATTCATTTTACTATGATGACGGAAGTGTTGTATACCTGCACTGTTCAAAATGGTACTGTGTTGGCAACCATTCAAGGCCCAGCAGTTCCATGGTATTCGCGGAGTCGGAATAATATTCATGGAGCCGTTGGGATGTCTGGCATGCCTTTATTCATGGGTGGGTGAGGCACACACACTGCAAGCTGGGTGTCCTTTTGCATGTCTCTCTGTGGTACATGTCGTGGGCCTTGCTCCCCAGCGTGGCACCCATCCCCTTGCATGTGTCTTAACTAGTAAGAACTCCCTACTTGTTTAAGTACTAGAGGGGAACTAAGCCAAAAAACTGCGAGAACATTACATAACATAATTCTGCACATGTGAGCCCAGTTCATGTTATGGGAACAGTTTATTGGACCCAGTCTCAAGGCTATGAGAACACTACTTATCAGGCCCCTCTAAGGCTATGGGAACGCTGCTTCCCTTAGTGACCCAGACACCTGGGTGAATAAGCCAGACTGTCTCCACTTACCCTACAGGTAGCCAGTAGCTAAGGTGGTTATTGGCACATGTAATGTGGCTAGTGTGACTGAGGAACTCAACTTCTAATTTAATTTAATTTTAATTAACTTAAATTTAAGTAACTGCATGTGGCTAATAGCTAACCATGTAGAAAGCTCAGTTCTAGAGGAGAGAAAAACTGCTTTCCTTTCAGGCTATGTAAGATAGAGTAGCAATAATTTCAAACTATATTCTCCATCTGTAACTGAATAAAGAAATCCTATATTTCTGAGAGACATGTATTTTAAGATAATCAGTGGTTATATTTAAGTTTGCTTTTCTGTTTTGAACTTGAAAATTAATTGGAATGCTTGAATAGAGTACATGATCGATCTTTTAGGTATTAGTAAGATTGTTAGAAAATAGATAGTGTTAAGCTAAAAACTACATTTAAAATTGTTTCGTGAGATTGAAACATTTACTTATAAAAGTAGAAAGCTATAGTTATACTGATATATGACTATTTTCTTGCAGTTTCCAGAGTGTGGATTCTTTGGCATGTATGACAAAATCCTTCTCTTTCGCCATGACATGAACTCAGAAAATATTTTGCAGCTGATTACCTCGGCAGACGAAATACATGAAGGAGACCTAGTAGAAGTTGTTCTTTCAGGTGAGTAAATAGTTCATTTTGTTGCCTTTTGTTTTCAACAAGCCTTATTTTTTGTACTAAGTGCTGAATTCAATTATACTTTGTACTATAGTTGCTGACTTCTTTTATCTATAATAATGGTTATCATGTAATTTTCACTTTTAGAAAAATTATATCACAGATGAGAATATAGGAAAAGAAGCCCTGAATTAACTTATTTGAGTGTTACCAAGCTAAGGAGATTATCAATTGAACTAGAAGAGGAATTGAATCAAAGAAATAAAATAATTACACTAAAATTCTGTTCTCCTTTCCCCATGTTTGTAAAGAGTATAAAAGAAGAGAATTGGGGTTCAGAAAAGAAAGTCAGAAAAAAAAGAGAGAAGTAATGAAGATGTGGAAGAGGCAACTGCAGTGCTGGTTGTTTCCACGACTTAAGTCATGCTTCTTGTTGTGGGCGTTTTCTTACCTCTCTTTCCCTCTCTCACCCATTCTTGCCATTCATTGTTCCTTAGCTCCCGATATTTCAGATAGCATCCAATAAAAGGCGGACAGGATTGTTAGTGAGGATTGTAAAGGAACAAAGAATGCATATAGTAGGCCCACAAAACTCCTTGTTGGGCAGGGACTTGGCGAGGGAGAGAGTAAAAGAGTGAGAGGAAGGGAGGGAAAGAAGAGATGGAGGAGAAGGAAGGGAAGAAAAGAAAGGAAAGCCAGCCAAGAGTCCAAGGTCCTACCACAAGTTTTACCTCTTTCAAACTCATTTTTGCAACCTATTCTTGAGATCCTCTCTGACCACCACTTTTCCTTATGAGTCCCTGATCCTTCCCATTGATCTAGTACTTACATCAATCACTCATCTGCTGTACCACAACCCCAAACATTGTATACTTCTCAGCCCTTGTCTTCCTCTTCACTTTGGAGGGGCATCACTCCCTGTCCTCCCTGGAGGTCATGCGCTCATCCATTCCCTCTTTGTTACAGACCCTTCATCAGGCCACTGTGGATACTGATAACTTGTGGTGTAGGTGAGATGATGTCTACTGTTCAGTTGCTTACAGAGGGGAGAGGAGACTCCTTCTTGACCGTTAGGACCATGGAGAACAGACAGAGAGCATACCCTGAGAACTTAAGTTAGAACTGAGTACCTTTCTCACAGGAACACTGCTCTAAATTGAGGTCAGGTTCCACAATTCTATTTACTTACTTACTTACTTACTTTAGCCTTCTAATTGGCTAAAATAGACGTAACAACTATTTGCAATCTAGTCTTGCCACTACGAAAAAATGCTTTTGGAGATCAAAATATCTACCTATAGACTTGCTTTTGAAGCTGGAATTAATTGAAATTAATAAACTTCCTAAGATAGAGTTTAAAAACTACAATGTTAAATGCCAAAAATAATTTTATTTTTATGATCAGATGAAACTTTCAGAGAAAAAATTATCATGATCAACATTCCTAAGCTCACAGTAATTACAAATATAAAAAGATTTATTTTAATATTTTTCTTTTTAAAAAGCTTTGGCCACAGTAGAAGATTTCCAGATTCGTCCACATACTCTCTATGTACATTCTTACAAAGCTCCTACTTTTTGTGACTATTGTGGTGAGATGCTCTGGGGACTGGTACGTCAGGGACTAAAATGTGAAGGTATGTGTTCTAAATTTTGTGTCATTTGAAATAGGATTTCACATTTGCATTCTCTTATCGTCAATGAAAGAATAAGATTACTAGTTGGTGACTAGGAAGTAAGCCAGGTTTAGAGTTGGAGAGATCTAGACTCTGGTCCTTCCTCTGTCACCTTATTGGTCATATTCTTGGGCAACTTACTAAACCTCTCTGAGGATCATTTCTCTGTCTGTAAAATATACTTTACTTCTCTGGTGTCATGAAGAGTCAATGGCTAAATAAGGTAATATGAGTAAAATACTTGTTGCTATGCAGCGGCTCAAGAAATACTACTTTCCTTTTTCTTAAAGGAAACATTAGTCTTTTACATGCAACAACAAAGTTGTTCTAAATTAGAATTGCTAGGGAATAGGATGAGGTGCAGATTTCTGTTTAAGAAACTCTAAGATGCCCTGGCCAGGTAGTTCATTTGGTTGGAGTATCATCTTGTACCCCAAAAAGGTTGTGGGTTTGATCCCTGGTCAGGGCACATATGGGAGGCAACCAACCAATGTTTCCCACATTGATGTTTCTCTCTTCCTCTCTCAGATCAGTAAGTATGTCCTCGAGTGAGGATTTAAAAGGAAAAAGAAAAAAATAAACTCAAAGGTGAAAGGTCAACAAAATTTTTTTTGTAAAGGGCCAGAGTAAATATTTTAAGTTTTGTATGGTCTCTGTTGATACTACTTAACTCTGCTGTTGTACTGTGGAAGAAGATGAGCATGCTGTATTCTAACAAAATTCTTTATGAACACTGAAATTTGAATTTCATATAATTTACACATGTCATGGGAAGGATTTGGTACACAGGTCATACTTTGTTGAAGTACTTTAAGCTGGTAGTTCTCATACTTTACTGTGCATCAGAATCACCTTGTGGTAGGCCCTGTCCCCAGAGTTTCTGATTTAGTAGGTCTAAAGTAGAGCCAAATAATTCACGTTTCTAACAAATTTTCAGGTGATACCATACTTGGGGACCACAATTTGAGAACTACCATTCTAACTTAACCTTTCTAAATAAACCTTACACATTTCCTGTTCTTGAATTTGTTAGGTTTAATTTAGCCTGTCATCTGGGTTCTTAATTAGGATAATTACTGCTGCCAGAGAAAATAAATAAAAGAAGCACCTGTTTTTTATGTAACATATAAGTAAAAATGTTTTTAATACATTTAGGCTGTGGATTAAATTATCATAAACGATGTGCCTTCAAGATTCCAAATAACTGCAGTGGAGTAAGAAAAAGGCGTCTGTCAAATGTGTCTCTGCCAGGACCTGGTCTCTCAGTCCCAAGACCCCTGCAAACTGAATATGTGGCTCTTCCCACTGAAGAGGTACGTATTCTAAGGTAATAGAACAGCACTGTACTAGTTATTCCTTATGCTGTACAGTATATATGACATCATTTTAAAACATAAGTTTTATACTAAAGGATAATAAGATTCCTACAATTAAGAAGCTTAGAATGTGTTATGGAGACAGGGCTTACCAATAGTAATGAACTGCATTTTGTATACTTTGGGATCACATTGTCAGTTGGACCTCACTGCATTACCTCTTAACCAGTATCCCAACTTCTGGTCTCCATACTTTACTTCATGTTACATATTACATCTAGACCTTCTTATTACACTACATAATACACAACTCCCTATCAGAAAACCTCTATATGTTCTATGTTATTGGCATCTCTACTATTCAGCATTCCCTGAACACATCCTTGCTCTTCCTACTTTTGCTCTTCTCTACCCTACATGTTTTTTCCAGACCTAGATCAATAGCTACCTTTCCTGATTTTCCTCTTATCTAGAAGTTATTTTATTTTCTGAATGTCATAGTACTTTTGAAACCTCCTAATGGTATGTATAGTGCTTGTATACTAGATTGTCCTCAAGAAGTTTATGATCTATTTAAAGAAAGCAATGCTCATGTCTTGGGGTGTCCCACCATATCCCCAGCACAATACCTGGTACTTAGTAGGTATACTCAGTGAAGAATGAATGAGTGAGTGAATGACCCCACTAATCCTCAGTGAGATCCTGTGAGATATATCAATCAGTACATCCGTTTACCATGAGAAAGTTGAGACCCAGAATGGTCAAGTGACTTCAGGGAAGTCATCAAGCAAATTAGGAAGTGATATTAGAATTTAATTCAGAACTGATTATTTTGAAATCAGTGGCCTTTTCTTATATATTGTATCCCTCAAGTGTAAAGGTAGTAGATCAGGGAAGAAAGAAACAACTTTCTTGTTCATTTGATAGTACTTAAAATGATTTCCATTCACAGACCCAGTGTTACTTAGTTGCTTCCATAAAACCTTTGTTCTTCTAAATTAATGATAAAATCAAGCCTTTTGGCTGTTTCCTTGATACCCTAATCACAGGATTTTGTAAACTGAGGCAGCAGAATAAAAGCTTCTGAAATTCTTTCACAAAAAATCCCCTATCTCCATATCGCTTAGCCCTAAAGTGTGATCCCTGTCACATAAGGAACTGAGAACACTGAGTTAGTAAACATGTGCAAGAGCTTGGGAAAAGATTGATAGAAGCAAAATTAGCACATTTTATGCATGAACACAGGAAACTCAGCTGGAAATGTGGACTGTAAGATAGACATGTGTTCTTTTAAGACCCCTACAATGGTTTTTGTATGCCAGCTACCCTTAGTTGGATATCAGTAGATTAGGAAATATAGAGACAGAGCAGATGAAGAATCCATTACGTTTTAATTCATTAGTTTATATTTTATCCTGAAGAAGAAAATTTCATAGGGAAGTATAAGAAGTAGGTGATATGTTTGAATTGGCTAGATTGTGCAGAGTATTATAGAATAAGTAGAAATTGTACAGCAGAATGTCAGTCCATGCATGCACTCTCTGAAAGGAAGGAGGCACAGTAAGAGAAGAGCTCAGGGAGGAAAATCGGGGAAGGGAGAGTAGGAAAAGAGGGCACTCTAGAGGAACAGAGGAGATGGCAATGACGAGAAGGGACCAACCTCAAATCTGAACCGAAGATAAAGAGGAACTAATTTCCAAGTGGCCTCACAGTAAATGCCTCCTAAGTTCTCATATGCCACATTTTGTGCTGTGGCACAGTCCTGGTACACATGTTCTGTACCACGACCCAAATACCCCAGTCCCAGCAGGATCCCTGAAAAAAGGCAATCACTGACTGGCTGTTGATATATGAAGGGATCTGTTAGGAACGTTCTTCCTTATAGGGATATCATATATATTTGTTGGTGACTGGCTGTATTAGTCTTATTCCATCTTGTATGTTTTAAACTTGAGACACACTAAAAGTGGTAGAAGCAGGAGCAAGAGACAGAGTGTTGAGTCACCACTAGAATAGGAAGCCAGGAATGAACAAAGGCCTAAAACATCTGTTTCTGGTTCCCATGGGCTTCTTTGTTGGCTTTGCAGAATCACTGGTGTTTCTTTTGCTGAAGGTGCTCCGTACGTAGCAGCATGGATGAAGGGTGTGCCACTAGAGCAGGACACCTTAGACACATAAAGCACGCAAGTTTTGTTTGGGTTTAACATTCTGTTCATACTTCTCTTAATTGCTTCATAATTTATTTTAGAAAATTTCTCACTACACATTATTGAAAACCTAGCCATCAGAGGCTATATTTGTATTCTTTTTCTAGTGCTTTTCTCCATTTATCTGTCCTTTTCTTTTTTTCTTCTTTTCCTTCTTCAAGAACTACTTCAAAAAATCTTTTTTCCCATCTCATTTCATTTCTCTCTCATGCTTCTCTATTTGTTCTTCTGGCTTCTTTTCCTTCTGTTGGCTGATATGTCAATGTAGAATGGCTCAACTTTTATGAGGGTACAGACATCACTAGTTACAGAAAGCATATGAAAGATCTCAGGACCTAGGCCTGGCCCATGTGTCTTGGTTGGATACAGCGTCATCTTGTGCACCGTAAGGTCGCAGGTTCAATTCCAGGTTAGGGCACACACCTAGATTGTGGGTTTGGTTTCCTAGATGAGGTGTGTACAGGAGGCAACCAGTCAATTGGATTGAGCATGCATGGGAGGCAGCCCGATTGATCTGTCTCACATCAGTGTCTCTCTCCCTCTCTCACCTTCCTTTCTTCTCTCTCTAAAATCAGTAAATGTATCCTTGGGCAAGTATTAAAAAAAAAAAAGGTTTAATTTAATATGAACAGCAATAACACTTTATGAATTTATTTACTTTTTTCTATGATTAATTCCTTGGTAAGATTTTTGGAGGAATTTTAACATCTGTTATAAATTGATTTTAAGGCTTTTGTTTTTTATTTGAAAAATGCCATATGTGCCTGGCAAATAATAGCTAACCAATGAATGTACGTATATGAGGATGAAAATATCCTTTTTTAAAAATCATAAATAGCAAAAAAAAGTTTGCATTTTTCTCATTCAAAGGTTGGTAAGTTAATCTTCCAAAGGAAACTGCTGAGATCCACATTTTTAGATTTTTGGCTGTAGTATTTGAAAAAAAATGACATTTGTGGTCAAGCCCTGCTCTTAATATTTTGTTTTTAATATTGACTTGTGGAAGTTACGTGTGTTTCAGTCTCATATTCATCAAGAACCAAGTAAGAGAATTCCTTCTTGGAGTGGTCGCCCAATCTGGATGGAAAAGATGGTAATGTGCAGAGTCAAAGTTCCGCACACATTTGCTGTTCACTCATACACCCGTCCCACAATATGTCAGTACTGCAAACGGTTACTGAAAGGCCTCTTTCGCCAAGGAATGCAGTGTAAAGGTAGGATTGGATATTTTTCTTAATTCAAATTTATAACTGTTTTTGTTAGCAAATGTGCATTTCAAATATTGGCTTGGTCAAAAAGTTTGGTTTTTTCCCATAAGATGGCTCTAGTAGTGCTTAATTGTCTTTGACTTCATTGGAAACAATTTTGTTAGATTGTATTGTGACAGCTCTCATATCAACTGCATTTAAAAAAACTGATCAAAATTTGTGAATTTTGTGTAGCCATTTTAATAAGATGGAAGAAAACCAACATTTTTAGCATATTATGCTTTATTATTTCAAGAAAAGTAAAAATGCAACTGAAATGCAAAAAAAGATTTGTGCAGTGCATGGAGAAGGTGCTGTGACTGATTGAATGTGACAGAGGTGGTTTGCAAAGTTTCGTGCTGGAGGTTTCTCGCTGGACTATGAGACCAGTTGAAGGTGATAGTGATCAAATCGAGACATTAATTGAGAAGAATCAATGTTATACCACGTGGGAGATAACCAACATACTCTAACTATCTAAGTCAATACAGTTGTTGGTGAAAATGAAAAACGTGCCTTTTATTTTATGGAAAATCTCTACTAACTTTTTGGCCAGCCTAATATTTAGATTTAGAAGTATTAAGCAAAGAAGTTGGTTTTGTAGTTGATAACTTAAAAAGATACCCACAGACAGAAACATTTATTAACAACTCCTGTTGTTTTCAATGTGTACTATGTACCAGGAACTATGCTAAAGAAATAGAATATAAACAGAAAAACTAGAATTTGAATATCTGAGGTATGGCTGCTTAATACTTGGTAATACAGATGAGTTAGTAAGCAGGTAAGCTGATATTTGAGCTTAATTAAGTCTTACTGATTCCAAAAACAGGTACTACATAAGATAGAAAATAATGCTTTCTCTTTTCCATTAAATATACACACACATCACAAGAGTTCTGTTATATTTGTTTTAAATTATGTGGCTAGGAGAGCTG
>VMDR010030959.1:0-12194 GCA_007922815.1 Macrotus californicus
AGTATATGGGCCAATATTGCCCTTTTTTAACATAAAATTTTTATTACAGGCAATATTAGTCCATACACTATATAATACAAACAGTGAGAATTTAATCTTTTAAAATCATCATTTAAATAGCAAAATACGAAGAAATAAAAATTCTTTAGTAGCGCTTCATATACTAGCCACAATGTAGAACTTTACAGCATAGCTTCATGTCCTAAATTTTTATCTGGCTTTGTCTTATTCAATCTTTATTTTCTCTTTCCCTTGTATCATATTTAAATATACACACACATACATACATATCCACACATATATAAAGTATACATGTATGCATATATTTCTACAATGCACCATCTCTTACAGTTTGGTAATTTTCATAACATTTTTGGAAGGAGAAAAGGTCTCAGTAACGGGCAGGGCCAGTCTGGAGGCAGGGAGACCAGTTAGAGAAGTGTGACAAAGTGACGGGCAATGCCAGTTTGAGTTAGGGCCACAAATGTTCACATGGGGGAAGGAAATAGAACTGAGAAATGTTTGCAGGGCAGAAACATCTCAACTTAATGACTGATTAGTTGAGATGAAAAGAGAAATGACCTCTAGGTTTCTGGCTTAGGCTATAGTTACTGATTAGGGCAGGGAGTGGTTTGGGAGGAAACGAAGCATTCATTTTTGAACAGACTGACTTGAAGGAAACTGTCTAGGACAGCCAGATGGAGATGTTCAAGCTTTCTCTACCACTCCATTAATTTCCATTTATGGTCATTTGCTCCCATTATTTTTCTCTGCCTGGAGTGCAGCCACCTTGGCTTCTAATACTGACCAAACTTGAGCCATCTTTCCGGGCTTAGTTGAGTTCCTACCTTCTAAGAAGCATCTTTGTTCACTCCTTTCTTCTGACCTCCAATAGCACTTCTTGGTATTATATTTAGAGCCAATACTTGAAGTGCCTCATGTTGCTATTCCACTTATGATATATCAAGGTGAAATTCATCTACTTACTAATGCAGTGAATATATATGTCCATCCATCTATCCTAGGTGATGGACACACGGATGACTCACGCACGGTCCTGGCCCTCAGAGATCTGGCTGTCCATTGAAAGAGGAGACAGCACAGCATAAACAAGTCACTCTATGTCTCTTGAAGCACATGAGGTTCGTTCTCTTCTTTACTGTTTCTCGTGGTCTCTAGGCTACACATAGAGCCAAGCCTCGACAAATAGCACATCACCTGGCTGATTATAGATTTAAGCTTACAGAAGAGAAACTTTGCAGGAAACCTTAGTGGGTAAAATCTGATGTCTCTCTGAACCACCAAAACTCCCTTCTTACACAATGTGAGTTGTAACAGCAAATAATGCAGGCCCTGTCCCTAAAGTGAGGCTTCCATCTGCTTGGCTGTATTAGCCTGCTCCTGCTGTGCTCACACCCTAAAAGAAGCAAAATCTTATCTGAAGCTCTGTCATGGCAGAACATTTTTGCCCTTGCAGGACAGACTTGACTTTTTAATAGTGGCCAAGAGGAATTCCAGTCACGGCAGTAAAGACCCTTTCAGATGCACAAGGAATGAGAGGTGACTTAGCTCTGGAGAAAGCAGTGAGGTAGGGGGTAGAGTTACCTTCAGGCTCTCAATCTGCCCTGAACTAACTGCTCTGACTTGAGCAAGCTGCTCCCTTCAGTGCCTTAATTTATAAAAGAAGGTGACACAAAAGCTGATATTTCAAGACCCCTGTGGGTTCTCTTGTGCTTCAGTCATGGTGAGAAATCTAGAAGATCTAGATGACAAAACTACCAGCTTTAGAAGTTTGGCAACATTTGGGTGTGTTGTTGAAAGGAGTTGTCTTGGAGAAAATTTTCCACTTCATGAGAATGATTTAGCGGGAAGGGCCGTGATGTGTCTGGGCTGAGGTGGTGTCTTGAAGTCTATACCCCTCTAGGTGGTTGCCCTGGAGCCTGCAGGTGTGACCCAGAGGCTCAACAGGGTGGGATGGAGAGAGTTCTGGACTTGATATGGAAAATGTCACTCCTGGCCCTACCACTTGCTAATTGACTATTAGGGCTCAGGACAAAGTTTGAGATCTCTCTAGACCTCAGACCTTGTACCTAAAAGATAAGTGTTTCTTTTCAATCTCGTGTCTAGCTCAAACATTCTATAACCTCTTGTAAACTGTCTGTGTGTAAATGTGGGTACGTGTGTGGTGTGCGGGAAATACTTTGTTTAAAATTGCAAGCTCTTTTAGTTTTTATAATAATAACGTCTGACAACTCCTAACATTATGTAAACCAACAGCTTCTCAGCTTCCTTTTGTTTTCTTCTCCATTTTCTTCAGTGCACCTTAGAGCTGTGAAACACACACAAGTTTAAAAGCTGAGAGACCTGGGTCCAAGTTCCACCCCTGCCACCTCTTCGCTGTGTGG
Source organism: Macrotus californicus (assembly GCA_007922815.1). NCBI lineage: Eukaryota > Metazoa > Chordata > Mammalia > Chiroptera > Phyllostomidae > Macrotus > Macrotus californicus. The sequence continues at coordinate 2,406 of VMDR010030959.1, forward strand.
TTGAGGAAGTCACTTCTAGTTTCCAAAGTTCACTTACCTCCTCCATAAATTGCACACTACAATATTGCTGCTGTATGCTTTTGTTGTGATAAGTGACTGTACAAGTGTGGACACAGTCCGTCTTTAATAAATAACTAATAATGTCCACAGATGTAATAAAGACTTTGGGGACTACTACTCAGATAACTAATGGGTGGACAGTGCTGTTACTTATTGGTTTACTCTACAAAGAGTTGAGGTGGCAATTTCTAGATGCAGGAGAAAAAATGCACAAACGCTATGGGCTCATTTTCTCCACTTATAAAACCAGGGGGTGCGCCAGATGATTTTTAAGCTCTCTCTATGAGGCTATAATGTTGGCTCATAAACTGGATCTGGATACAATTCCAAAGCAGTTCAAAGAAATAAATCCCAAAATGGGGTTTCAAGTAACAGCAATATCGTTGCAATAAATTAAAGTATGATTACTTCAGAACAGTGCTTTTCAACCTTTTTCATCTCATGTGACACATAAACAAATTGTTAAAATTCTGTGGAACACCAAAAAGTACAATATCACTGCTGTATGTTTTTGTTGTGATAAGTGACTTTACAGGTGTTGACACAGTCCAATATAGTCCAACATATTATATTTTTGTCAATCTGACAAAAATAGGTATAATTTTGATTCATTCACACCAGGTGGCTATTGTGTTGGCTGTTGTGTGTGTGTGTATATCTGTATATATCTATAGATGTGTGCACGCACACAATCTAAGGGAAAAGAGGTCAGTGCCTCTGACTGAATAATCAGGCATTGCATGTTTTAAAAATTCTTGTGGCACACTGGTTAAAAACCACTGCTTTAGAGGACAATATTCAAGTCAGCTCATTTTAATAATATATATTGAATGCCCACTTTGCTACATGCCAGTGGATTAGTTACATTTTGTAGCCACACCTCAGACATGTGAGAAGAACAGGAGAAGATAGAGACAGCATGAGGTAAATGGTCAGGACAAGGTGAAGGGCAAAGTGATCAGGCAACGCTGGCTCCATCTTCTTCTGGCTGGACAATGTCTTGCTTGTAGAGTGTATCTTACTTTTCATGATGGATATATTCCTAAAAGTAGTTTAGAAGCATTTGTACCTTCAATCATGTTTTAAATGAAACATAGACATGTTCTACTGCAGACACTTCTATAATAAAATTTTTTTGTAAAAGGAAATATTATTCTGTAATTCTAAATCTATATTGGATCTGCTTAAAGGAAAGTTCAACTCTAGTTCTTTTCCTGGAGAGGAAAAGTAATGTCAAGCCACACTGATGAGAGGCCGGTGTGGGAACAGCTTGTCTGGCCTCCTGGGCTCTCTGGGGACATTAGATGGAGAGAAGGAATAGACACATATTACAGAGCTGGACTTTGAATGGGACTTTGGCCAAACTTGGCCCAATTTCTCGACTAAGAGAAAGCACTGACCAAAGCTGAATGCTGACTCAAAGCCAGCTTGCTTTGGACATGTCATCCTCTGCCAGGCATGCTCAGCACCTTCTCCCTGAGGCCAGGGGAAGCAAATGCCCAGGAGAAGCAGCTTTGCTCTTTCCCCCCTTCTACTGCCTGGTTCCAGCTTTTGCACAGCTCTCATGATTAGGGGCGGGGGAGGAGAGGAGAACAAGAGACTGACAAGTGGAAGGAGAGGCGGTGGGGCCACCCATGAAGACGTACCAATAGAGGGAGCCAGAAAAAACCAGGAGGGAGTCATCGCCGATGAAAGAAACTATTTGAACAAACTTGGGGACTAAAGGGAAAGTGAGGGAGGGTTTCAGAGAAACCTCATAAACACAGTGGAAAAGAAGGAGGAAGGGAAGAGTCCTAGGATGGAGAGTGAGCTAGGAAGAGATATATAGGATCTTGGGTCAAGCTCACAGCTCCTCCAGACCCCAAGTTCAAACTTTCTTGATTTAGAAAAATGTCCTGTGATTAACTCTCCAGTGTGAAACCCAGTGTGCAAAAATTTCCTCTAAGTGTTGTTTCTTTACATACTTCTGGAATGACAAGGACTTTAGTCATGATCGTTCATTTTCCAGAGAGATTCATGGTAGCATTTCTAACTCTGCACAGGCTGCATTTGCAGAAGTTGCAACAGGAATGGCAGGCTAACACGTTGGTAAGTCAAAGAAGAAGAGGGCTTAATATTCAAAACAAGGGTGGTGTTCAGTTTTGATGTGACTGCTTTCGTTTCAATATACTTACAAAGAATGTTAAGGACTGTGCGATTGGGAAATCAGGGTTCCAGTATCCAACATGCCCTGCCTTGGAGAAGGAACACACACGGGACTCACAAATTGACCCATCACTTCACCATTCTATTTATTAAAGCATTCGTGTGGGAGAATAAGATTGTACAAATTTTAGTTCTTCTGAAGCACCTATCTCTCTGGAGGTAAACTCCTTGGGCAGGAGAAACAAACAGGAGCAGAATCAAATGTAGGTAACCCACATATTATGTAAACAATCTTTGGTAGATAACCAAAGGCAGAGTCAATATATTTAACTGCTAAGTCACAGGATTCACAATTAGATTCCACCCTGGACATAAACAGCTCCTATCTGGCCTGAAGATAATACTATCACAGCAGTTGATTTTTCACAGAGGTGTATGCACACTGCAACTATGTACCTAATCATTTAGTATTTGTTTAACATCTGGCTTCCCCTCCTGACTGCAGGCTTATTGAGAGGCTTCCCAAGGTACTCAATAAATTAGAAGTGCTCAATGAATCTCTGTTAGGTGACTGCAAATATCACATCAGTGAACCATGTTGAAAATACTGCATCTTGCTGTGTTGTGGATAATTTAAAGGAAGGGGCATATGCCCTGGCAGATGTGGTTCAGTGGACTGAGTGCCAGACTGTGAGCCAAAAGGTCGCCAGTTCAATTCCCCGTCAGCGCACATGCCTAGGTTGCGGGCCAGGTCCCCAGTTGGGGATGTGTGAGAGACTACTTACCTATGTATCTCCTGACCATTACTGTTCTCCTCCCTTTCCTTCTACCTCCCTTCCCCTTGCTCTAAAAATAAAAATAAATAAAATGTTTAAAAAAAAAAGTGGCATAGTGTAGTAGAAAATTCTTGGATACCAGGACAGCAGCTCTGCTCATGCCCAGGGTCTGCTATCAACATGCTGTGTGGCTGGTCAAGTCACATCCCCTCTCTATCTCTGACTCCTTTCCTATGAAATAACCAGAATGGTTTCAATGACTCCTGAGGCCAATTTATGCTCTAATAATTTGTGATTCAGCTTGTCTATAAAGTGAGCAGAGGAGGTTTATTTGTGACTAGAACAAAAATTAAGAACTGATAAAAACTGCCAAATACCACCTAGAGGAAAAGTGGGAACAAAATTTTGCAAGAAATATGCTTGGGTTGCATAATGCAAATGTTTCTTTTGTGAGAGAGGAAGGCCATAGGATATGATTACTTAATCCACCACCGAGCTTCCTGGGCAGCTCTGGCCAAGCTAAAGATGCCTATCACTCTTGTTCAAGGTCCATTTCCTACTGAGTTGTCACACTGTTGAATTATTGTTGAGCTGAAGTCCAAAAGGGGAAATATTTTGCAATCTAGAGTTGGACCCTGGAGCTATACAGTCATGATTACTGAGGCAGATTTCCTCAGAAACATTCAGTGCACCAGGAACCCTCATATTCCTGCGTGCTACTTCATGCACTTACTCTGCTAGTGGTGCTTGGACAGTTCTCAACTGATCAAGTAGAACGTTTATTTTTGCATCTTCTCAAACCATTCTTCCTTTTAACCATATGCAAAGTGATCTTTTATTTATTTGTTTATTTATTTAATTTAGCCATATATTCATGTCTTGTAAAATGATCTTTTAAACAAGACTTTTAAAAAATGATTTAGTTTAAAAGGCAATTTAGGAATAATCTCATATTTGCTTTCACAAAAAGAATATAATCTGTATATTGAGCCAGAGGATAATAAACCCAGAGTTTCCTGAATCTTAACACAGATGCTGTTTTGACTGATGTTGACTTTTAAAACTCCCACCATCCTCAGAGATGTTTTCTTCACAGTGGTGTTTGCACACTTTAAATTATGTACCTAATCATGTACTATGATGGTGATAACAAGAGTTACAATATGATGTGTTCAAAGATCCCTGGATAGGCATTCAAAAGCCCCAGTTTTTCCACCAGTTAGTGTATGACTCTGAGCAAGTCCTTGCTTCTCTGAGCTTCAGTTTGCTTCCCTGTGAACTATTCAGCTGGTCACCCAGAAGCTCTGGGTTCTATGGAAAGCCTTTGAGGTCCAGGTGAGAGGCAGGTAGAAAAAGAAGAACCAAGAAGCAGATAGGGTTAGATTTCCATAGGCAGAGTTCTATTCTTGTATTTTATATGTGTTCAGAGTTTGCATAAAATTTCGTTGAAGAAAGTATTCTTCTGGTTATAAAGAGTTTGAAAAGTACAGAATTTGATGATCATTAAACATACTCTCAGTTCTAAAAAAAAAAGTCTTCTGAGTTTATATTCACATAAATTTCTGAACTCAGGTATTCCCAGTTTCTCTTTCCCCATACACACTTCACACAGTACAAAAACAAGACTGGTTAACCTTCCATGGATCATGTTGAACATGAATTCTGGTTTCTTTTTTTTTAAGCTCTAACATATAACTGCCCAAAGGCAGTTTATAGGTGCTGGTGGGAGTTGGGGAGCAGTGCATTTGAATACACACACACACACACACACACACACACACACACACTTCCACTTTGTACATGAGGAATCTAAGCCCTGAAGAGGTGAGTGACTTGCCCAAGGTCATGTAACCAGTCAGTGACAGACCATTTTAAGAAGTCAGGTCTCTAAACCTCAGCCCAGTGCCCTTCTCAGCACACTACTCTTAGAAAATGATAGACCTAGAAATGGGATGCCTGGATACACTGTAGTGCTGACCCAAAAATAAAAACACTCCCCATCCACCTCTACAGTATGGGTTGATCTTTAGATCTATCGAGACCTTAAAAAATGCATGCATACACATACAGACACACACATGCACAGAGGCATTTTGCCAAAAGGATAAGGGGTAATGAAAAACCCTTAGCAAATGGATACTTCAAAGCTTCAGAGGGTTTATCTGAAGAAGACTTTGAATAGAGTGCAACATTTTATGGGTTCTCCTAATCCCCAGTAAATGTGACTTGCTGAATAAGCAGAAACATTTTTAATGACTACTGGAGAGCTATAGGCACAGATCTGTGACTGCATGTTAGAGCTGGGTTTCCTGGGAACTTTAGGCTCCTGTACTACAAGCCCGGAGGTACATTTGTATCTGTGCCCCTAGTTCCAAGTTAACAAGTTTAGAGAGCCCAAGGCTTTTCCCTCTGAAGGTTGGTGGCTAGTCACTCTTTATTCAGTCCCATCAGCCACTACATCTGCCATAATTATCTCCTTCTCTACACCCATCACTAAGAACACCTCCTTAGCTCATTTTGACCTCACAATATCCCTGGGAGATGTATCATATATGAGTAGAGAACCCCTTCTCAGTGAGAAGTGGGTAGTGGGCCAACAACTGACATGCATTCAGTACCGTTTGTTGAGTTCAAACCAAGAGGCAGGTCTCACATCTAGGGAAGTCCAGGAGTGTGAGGTCATGGTATGGGAGGCTAGAGGTCTAGAGAAGACAAAGGCCCAAGGCTCTAGGGTTCAAGATTAAGGGTGAGCTCCAGGAGACAGAGGGGCTCTGAGGACCGCAGAGCCAGGGGCTGACGTTGAGGCTCTCCTAGCCTTGCCCTGCTGCCATTTCTGCCTCCCCTGCTTCTAGAGTTTCTGGAAAACTCCATTTCAGAGTTTGAAGTTGTAAGAATTTGTCCACTCCTTTGGAGCTTACACTCTAGGGGTGAAATGAGCAAAGTGGGGCATTTTCTGGGCACAGCAGGACTTCAAGCTCTAGGCTACAAGTCCAAGAGCCAAGTCTTTCTGAGATCTTTAGGGCTCACACGAGTCTCTTGAACTTACCTTCTCTTTTGCATCAGCTCAATGGGGGGGGGGAGTTCATGTCATGTCCTCAATCTCATCCCCCCTCTTCATCATTAAAACTCCTTTTCAGGAGATGAGAAAGTAAATTGCTACTGGACCACTGTGTAGATTAATGTGACAATCAAGGCCTAGTCTAGCAAGATTTAAGAAAACCTACCAAAAAACATAGTGTAAAAAAGGTACCAACACAGAGGATGAAGCTGTGTGAAGCTGAACTGCTATTGCCTCTACTTTCTGCCACAAAGGAAACAAAACAGGAATTGAGAAGAGTCAAGGTTAGGATGGGTATGGCCTCTCCCAAGGCTAAATCTGTAGAAAACTGCTGGATGGTGGAATGAAATTCAGGAAGGAGACATACACACTTTAAAAATATAGTAAGTTTCAAAAATGATTCATACAGGATACCTAATTTTTTAGTGGAAATTTAAAGGGAAAAAGTCAGAAAAATGACAATACCCTTCTATCTGGATTGAAAACAACTAGTGTCCTTTTTTCCAACCTCAGATCTGGTAAGTCTTTATAATCTTAAATGGGGTAGAAAAAAATGGCTGTCACTCATATCTCATGCTGCAGGCTTGAAGACAGCCCTATAACAAGACAGAAGGATAAAATCTTGAAGATTTTCAAAACCAGAAAAGTCTGTGGGAGGGCCCGTAGCCTGGGCATAAAAGGCAAACCAAGACCTTGAAAGTGAAGCCAGATAGGCATTCACATAGGTCACTGAGAAAAGAGAGTATTGAGAAAAAAATGAAGATCAACATAGAACACTTTTTATCACCCAAGAAGCATTCACATGAGCATACCCTTAAAGGCAGTAAAGCTCAACACCTGCATATAAAGCAAGAAGGATAATGAATTAGAGACTGTTTCCAACTCTCCCCGACACCCTACCCTTAACCACAACTCTTAAAAATCTAACATTGAGAACTTGAAGTTCTAGGTATGTTCCCCCTTGGACCAACTACCCACATTGTATAACTACGTTATACCTAAGACATTTTCTCATTATACCTAAGTATGTATCTCAGGGAGGCCTTGGGAAGATATCTATTTTGTTAAAAGAAGAATCCAGAGAGGTTTGGCATATGTGTTGTCGTGAAGTACCTGGATTAAGCAAATGCTCCAAGGTCATATACTAGTTCTGCAGACTCATGTGACTTTATTTTGGGTTTGGAAGGTAGAAATACTGATATTATGTCAATTGTATGAGGCATCTATTGTTGTGTAACAAATTTAAAAATGTGACCCAACTCTATGCTGTCTACAAAAAATTTCATTTCAAATACACTGACATAGTCAGGTTGAAAGCAGAGAAATGGAATAAGGTATATCAAAGAAAAGCAGGTGTGGCTATATTAATATCAGCTAAAGTAGACTTCAGAGCAAGACAATTATCAGAGATAGGGGGGTCATTTTGTAATGATAAAAGGGTCAATCCACCAAGCAGACATAGAAATCCTAAATGTGTATACACCAAACAAGCTGCAAAATATGTCAAGCAAAAAACAAAAGAGAAATAAACAAATTCACAATTATACTGGAAGACCTTAACATCTTTCTTTGTCTCAATAGTTGATAGAACAAATAGACAGAAAACCATCAAGGATATAAACAAACTCCAAGATCCAACCTCAAAACTAAAAAATAAGAGAAAAATAATCTCACAACAAGCAGAAGGAATAAAATAATAAAGATAAAAGCAGAAATCCATGAAATTAGAAACAGAAAAAATAGAGGAAATCCACAAAAAACAAAGAGCTGGATCGTTGAAAGATCAATAAAATTGACAAACCTATGACAAGAGAGAAAGAAAAGATGGTGAAAATACAAATTACCAATATTGGCAGTAAAACAGGGGCTATCACTATGGACTCTGTAGACATCAGATAGATAAGGGAATATCACAAACAACTCTAAACACATAAATTTGAAAACTTAGACAAATGGGCCATTTTCTCAAATAACACAAACTACTACCCTCATTAAATGTGAAATATAAACTAGATAATTTGAATAGCACTATTATTATTAAGATAATCAATTCATAATTTATAAATTGCCAAGAGGTAATCTCCAGGTCCAAATAATTTCACTGAAGAATTTACTAAACTGGGTCTAGATGGCGGCATAAGTAAACACAACTCACCTATCGCAGAACCACATCAAAATTACAAATAAATTATAGAACAACCATAACTAAGGACTATCAGAAGTTGAGTTCAATGGAAGTCTGACAACTACGGAATTAAAGAAACCACATCTATCCAGACTAGTAGGAGGGGCGGGGATGTGAAACTGACTGGTCCAACACCCACATGTGGTGGATAAAAATTTGGGAAAGATATCTCAGGAGCGAGGAGTCCCAGTCCCATACCAGGCCTCCCAGCCCAGGATTCCAGTGCCAGAAGATAAGTCCCCATAACTTCTGGCTGCAAAAACCAGCAGGGACTCAGTAGGTGGAAGAAACTTCTGGAGTCCCAAACAGTTCCTCTTAACCCACACATGGACTCACCTACTCAAACTACTCTCTCTGAACTCCAGCATGAAAGGCACCAGTGACATACAGAGTGGAAATGAAGGGTCTGGCATCAAGGCAAGAGCTGGGAAACAGCTTTCTCCCAGACAGAAAGGCCATTGTCCCCTTTTCTGAACCCTCCCCCCACAGAACCATACAGCTGATAGGTGGGTGCCATATCTAACACTCCATCAACCTGGCTAACACTGTTTGCCCCACCCTGGAGATTCCCTGAGACTCCCCATCCTACCCAACTTGTGGGCTCACCCAACCTGTTAACAGAGACTTTTCCATATGAATGGCTGATCTTGGCTCATGCTTCACAACTGCCTAAATCCTCTCAAAAAAAGCAACATCCAATTTCAGTGAGCCCCCAGCCCGTGTACCTTTTGCTAAGTGTCCCCAGGCATGGCACTAGCAGCAGCCAGCCTAGATTCACAGTTTAGCTTTGGCTGGGAGTCTCTAAGCCCAGCACAAATAACAACCATCTTAGATTGCTTTATAGCCCAGGCAGGGTGGCCCTGGGCAAAACAGAAGTGGGGACTGACCTTGACCTGCACCACCTGAGAAACCCCAGAGCCTATACATCCAGTAGACAGCTACAGACCTCGTCAGAGTACCACCACCCTGCCCCTCCACAGCTGATCTTCCATGGAGGGCAGAGGTTTATGGTCAGTGGTCACAGACAGTCCTTGAAGCTGACTGGTATTGGTTAATTCCTCCTATTGACCTGCCAACAGCAGTCAAAGTTCAACTACAACAGGAGGGTATACACAATCCACACAAAGGTTGCATGTTGAGTACCCAGCTTGGATGATAGGGGAGGCTGTGCCACCGAACCCTACAGGACACCTACTACATTAGGCCCTGCTACCAAGACAGGGAGTCATAGCAGCTCTACTTAATACATAGAAACAAACACAGGGAGAATGCCAAAATGAGGAGACAAAGAAACATGGCTCAAATGAAAGAACAGATCAAAACTCCAGAAAAGAACTAAAAATGGAGATAAGCCATTCATCAGATGCAGAGTTTAAAACACTGGTTATAATGATGTGCAAGGAAATCAGTGAGGACATCAACAGCATAAAAAAATAAGTCAGTAACAAAAGATTCACTAATTGAAATAAAGAACAATTTATAGGGAAACAACAGTAGAGTGAATGAAGCTGAGAATCAAATCAATGATTTGGAACATAAGGAAGAAACAACAAGCAATCAGAACA
>VMDR010030960.1:0-12192 GCA_007922815.1 Macrotus californicus
CTCAGAAAAAAATTCTTCAAAATAAATAATGTTTCAAGTATAAAGTTGTGGACAAAAATGCATTTTTACTCCAAATAAAAATATGTTTGTATTTTGCTTAGTTTTATATTCATGGAAATTCTCATTTCCATTTGTATAGATAAACAAACCTCAATTTCATTTGATTCTTTGCATTTCCTACCTATTCAATCAAAAATAAGCTAAAGTGTTTTTATTGTTTTCATCAAAGTTGTTCCCGTTACCATAGTAAGTTTTTAAACTTTTTTTTCACCAATAAGTATATTATTAAAAAAAAGTCAAAGATGCGTACGGGTCCCAGCTATGGAGCCAGGTCAGAAGTTTCTCATCACTGGGAAGCTTCATCCAGCCCTAGAAACTATCAGGAGATTGTCTCTCCCATGTAATCGAGCTATCCTGGTCTGAGCACAGAGCCCCTCCTATCACCTACCCATGGAAGAACCTTGCATAATGGCCATGCTCAATCATAAAACACCTCATCTTGGAACCCACCACTGACCTTGCAGGACAGTTGAGCCCAGCCCACCAGCTGCCAGCTTTACGCAACCTCTGTAATCTATCAGTGGCCTGGACACTCAGACCTTTAAGACAGCCCTGACCAACTTCAGGGCCCTGGCAGTGGACCTATCTAATGGTAGACCCTGCCAACTCCAACTGTGGTTCCTATCAACTGCAGACCTTGGCAGTAGGTCTCCCAGAACTGCAGAGATCTGTCAGCTCTGCCCAAACTCAGAGCTTATCCAGGAGTGGAGCCCAGCAGAGGACACCAACAGATTGGTAGTTGCCAATTTTAATAAGCAAAGGAACTTACATAGGAGGCTTGTATTGGGTGGCATAAGACAAGGATATCTCTACACAAGCCTGCCAGAATCTTAAGTTTATATAGTATGGAGGACCTTAACTGGGTTCGGTCACTGTCAGTCCAGATAGTCTCAACTACACATTGGGCTCTCAAAGCTGCTCCTTGAAATGACTCCCACTGTGGGAACAGTTGACTGAGGGTGCATTCCAAGGAAATGGGAGAGAAGGTGGAGCCTCAGATTGCCCAGGTTCTGGCTCAGTCAGTGGTCATTTTCTCTCAATGATCTCCTCCGACACTCCATCCTAGGTGACTGGCTTTTAAAATCTTACATGCCACTTTCCCCTTGCCCCAATTCCGCAGTGGGCTCTGAGCAGTCAGCAAGGGTTTGAATACCATGGAAGTGGCTTGTTTGCAGCATTCTAGCTGCACTAAAGGCAGATGCCATGGCAACAATAAAAGCACATGCAACAGCTCTGGCTGGTGCGGCTTGGTGGCTTGAGTGTCCGCCTGTGAACCGAAGGGTTGCTGGTTTGATTCCCAGGTCAGGGCATATGCCTGTGTTGCGGGCCAGGTCCCAATTAGGGGGCACACAAGAAGCAACCACACATTGATGTTTCTCTCCCTCCCTTTGCCTCTCTAAAAATAAATAAATAAAACCTTTTAAAAAATAAAATAAAAACACATGCAAGAGAAAATACAGATTTATATAATAGTACTCAAAATTAGTGACAATGTTTTCCACCAACATTCCCGTGTTGCAAACCACTGATTTATTAAGTCCCTTCTGTTGGATCACTCAGGCTCTTTTCTTGTGCCCTGGTGTTGAGCTTTCATGAGGTGATACATTAGTGGATTCATCATTTATGAGCACAACATTCTGTTTGGATAATGGCACAAGCGCTTCCTTGCAAGATAGCGATAATGTGCAAGGCTATTCTCTATTGGAGGAAAACTTTTACTCATTGGAGACGTTTAAGTATTCAGTAGAGACAGTCTGTCAGCTACCATTTAAAACTTGCTGAGTGAATGTAGTGTATTAATAATGTCCTACAGGCCAACAGAGTGAACACAGGTGGAAGCCAAGTGCCCATCTGTCCTTAAGGAGAGGGAGGCTGGCAGTTGTTGATAACACGAGGCAGATTCTCCCCTGTTCCCAGGGAAAATGCAGGGACGCACAGCCCAACCACTTTAGTGGAAAGGGTTCTGCCACATGACCACTGGGTCCCATTTTGGACTATTTGGGCGGCACAGCCAGTCAGTATCAAAGCAGTCACTCTTCTTTCATATGATAGAATGACTGGACAGGTGATATCTAATATAGTTTGTACAGTTGATCTGGTTATGTTTACAGTGATCCCTCTGTCCCCAGCACAGTGATGTGCCAGTGCTCAAATGTCTATAACTCAGGGTAAGCCATGTGAACCCATCCTAAACCTGAGTATGAAGCACCTGTGGCCTTGATGGTGCTGCATAGTTTGAATGACAGAAGAATACCCATGCCCAGAATTATTGGTAGTGTGTGCCACAGGCAGGGCTTGTGGATCAGTATTGGTAGTGTCAGAAGAATTAAGAACACTAATCCTAGCTTGTTCTTCCTTAATGCACTGTGTTAGGTCCTTGCAAGCCACTCAGTGGAGCAGTGATACCTGTTCTGGCAATCCTGATGAGCAAGAGAGAGGCAGCTGCCTACATGCCTTACAGTGGGTTCATTCGTTTGGGAGGCATAGGACTGGGTCCACTATAGAAAGGTATTTCTGTCAGGTGCCTATCCCTTGATTGGACACCACAGGAGCAGCAGAAGTCTAAGAGTGAAAAGAAAGATATTTAATAGGAGCTTGTATGGGAAGGTGTTCCCCTTCTGTAATAATTGCACTTGTGGCCTGATCCTTAATGTGGCTGCTGCATTAGGATTTTGACTTGGTGGTTCATACCATACATGTAGGCCAGAGGAGGCAGACTCTCACATGTGAGGAGATGGACTTGGGGTAGGAAACCAAACCAGGACCCCCATCTCCTCTCTGAATGCTACATGTTCCATTCCAGGTATAGTGAATTTCAACAGATCCAGCTTACAGCACGACAATGGGATCCCAGTGGCAATTAAGTTGTTACTCCTCACCCACTTTTAAATTTTTTTATTCCCAATTTGGATGCCTTTTATTTCTTTCACTTGCCATTGTGTGTGTACACACTGCACTTTATAGATATGTATTATAGAAATGTACATTTGAAACACATATACTCTTATTAACCAATGTCACCCCAATAAATTAAAAAAATTAGAGTACCAAAGATCATGTGCACATATTTACTTTCCAGATTTCTACTTAAATGTCTTGGACCTGATCATATAAAATTTTTAATGTGACAAAGTATTTACAAATACGTTCCCACCGTGGTATATGGGCAAGTTATGAGAATGTTTATGCTATCCTGGCTAAGTCTTTACTGACATCTATTTATTTTTAATTATTCACTGTTCTTTCAATTTCTAAGATAGTTTTTTTAAATATTTATTATTTTATTTTTAGAAAGAGGGGAAGGGAGGGGAAAAGAAAGGGAGAGAAGTATCAATGTATGGTTGCCTCTTGTGTGCTTCGTATTGGGGCCCTGGCCTACAACCCAGACATGTACCCTGACTGGGTATCAAAGCAGTGACCCAGTGGTTTGCAGGCTGGTGCTCAATCCACTGAGCCATGCCAGCCAGGGCTACTGCCATCTATTTTTAAAGTGCTTTATTTATTTGTTTTTAATTACCTAATCATTTTTATTGTTATTCTTTTATAGTTGTCCTGATATTTTCCCCCTTTCACTTGTCTGCCGGCCCGTCCTTGCTCTCACAGTCAATTCTCATGCTGTTGTCAATGCCCATGAGTCATTCAGACATGTTCTTTGTCTAATACCTTCCCATTCTTTCCTTAATTATACCCCTCCCTCTCATCTCTGGTAGCTGTAAATCTTTTTCATGTTTCCATGCCTCTGATTCTATTTGTTTGCTAGTTTATCTTGTTCATTAGATTCCTCTTATAGATGAGATCACATAGTATTTGTCCTTCACTACCTGACTTATTTCACTTAGCATAATATTCTCCAGTTCCATCCATGCTGTTGCAAAAGGTAGATATTCTTTCTTTCTTTCTGCTGCATAGTACTCCATTATGTAAATGTACCACAGTTTTTGATCCACTCATTGACTGATGGGCACTTAAGCTGTTTTTAGCACTTGGCTATTGTAAATTATGCTGCTATGAACAAAGGGGTGCATGAGTTGTTTTGAATTTGTGTTTCAGGATTCTTAGGTTATATTTCAAGCAGTGGAATCACTAGATAAAAAAGCAGTTCCATTTTTAGTTTTTTTGAGGAAATTCCATACTGTTTTCCACAGTGGCTGTACCAGTCTGTATTCCCACCATCAGTGCACTAGGGTTCCCTTTTCTCCTCAGTCTCACCAACACTTATTGACTTATTAATAATGGCCATTCTGAGTGGTGTGAAATGGTATCTCATTGTGGTTTCAACTTGTATATCTCTGATGGTTAGTGATATTGAACATCTTTTCATTTGTGTATAGGCCCTCTGTGTGTCCTCCTTGGAGAAGTATCTATTCAGGTCCTTTGCTCATTTTTTTTATTTGGATGGTTTGTCTTCCTGGTGTTGAGTTGTATGAGTTCTTTATATATTTTGGAGATCAAACCCTTTTCCAATATATCATTAGCAAATATGTTCTCCCATACAATCGGCTCCCTTTTCATTTTGATAATGGCTTCTTTAGCAGTGCAGAAACTTTTTAGTTTAATATAATCCCACTTGTATATATTTTCCTTTATTTCTCTTGGTCTATAAGATATTTTGGTGAAAATATTGCTGTGTGGAACATCTGAAATTTTCTGCCATTGTTTTCTGGTAGTACTTCTATGGTGTCATGACTTATTTTACTTTCTTTTTGAAATAATTTTTGAGGATAAATGCAGCAAACAATAAAGAGAAGTAAAAATAATATTAGCATGTGTTCTCAGCTTTAAATAATTGTTTTGTTGGTGTGAAAATTAAATATCATTAACAACATCTCGTCACCTTGTTAGCATTTCATTTTCTTATTTTCTAAATCACTGTATTCATAATAGAATTTTAATCTGATTTTCACATTACCATTTGTCATTATTTATTTAAGAATCTTGGCATCTGGTGCTCCTTACTTTTCTCCAAACTAAGTTCAGAGTTGAGTGTTCCTCAAGCAATATGTTTAGCTTTTCTATAACTCTGTTTTTATTTAATGGTACTAAAAATATTTAATCAATTGTGTTCATTCAATCCTTTATTGACAGTAACTCAGTACTACAAAGTGATTTAAATAAATATGTTAGTTTGGCCAAGTGAAGACCAACAAGGCCCATAGCGTTTTTTTTAATAAAGAAACCTTTTTAGTTTAAAAGGTATAGAATCTTTGGTCTTTACATAGCATATGTTAGGTCTGTCATACTCATTTTATGAGTGGGGTTTCATATTCAACACAGTATCTATGATGACAACTTGATGTTTTTAATTCTATGCTTTGTATAATATGCACTTTTTAATATATTTATTCATTTTGTGTTGCAAAAGTCTAACTTTCAGATATGTGTCTGTGAGTGTATATGTGTGTGTGTGTGTGTGTGTATAATGGTATATCTATATATATAAAATGGTAACTATAATTTAAAACAATATGAGTGATCAAAATTTGACTTATTATATAAAGGTACCCATATATTATTCAATTTATTTTGAATCTTGAAATTACCAGTGTTGTTGATATGTAAACATTGAACACTTCTAACTTAAAGGGGATTAATGTAAAATATTGGTATTTGGATGTACAGCATGTTATCTGCTTCTTCAGCCATGTGACTAGGAATGGGTATAAACATGCATAAAAATGTATCAGAAAGGTTTATTCTATATATATCCTGACTATATTATACACAAAGGAAACTTGTGGATTTTTTCAATAATTTCTTATTCCTTGTTTCCATCTCAACTAACAGGAAGTAGATTTGTTGCAATCTTGTATCACATTTTATTCTTAAAACATCATTTATTACAGAAATCCATTTATATGGAGAAAGACATTATAGAAATGAGCATAGCATCTCTCTTTTGCAGGACCTCCACCATTAGATTCTGAGATAGAAACTTTTGTGTGAATAACATTTTGCTGTCAGATCTAAGATGGCTGCAGCATAGCTGGAAGTTCCTTCCACTTGCTCCTATACCCAGAGTGGTCTTGCCACTGAACCCCAGAGTAATCAACTTGAAAATCCAGCAGAAAGTGAGAGTGTGTGTGAGTGAATGTACATGTGGGCAGGAGTGCAGGGAGTATGCATGAATAAGCAAGAGCCTGCCTGCCTGTGGGGCACTTGCGAATGGGAGGTTTGGGCTCTCTTAGTGGTGCAACTACTGCCACCACTGTCCAACCGAGCACTTCTGGCTGTGCAGATTCCTGGTGGCTGCAGATTGATTCAGGAGCCCTGAGCTCAAGGGGGCAGAGAGAGATCAGGACGATGCTGGCTGCAGGAACAGGCCTGCCTGAGGCTGAAAATTACTGGAGGGATTGGGGAGAAACCCCATCACCGCCCCTTATGATAGTATTACTGTAGGACTCTCCCAGTGCCATCCAGGAGAGATCCCAAGAGAAACTTTGTCTAAAACTGTAGGAGGCTCTAGCAGGCTGTGGCCAGCCCTGACCAAGAGACAATTGGTGATATTTGGGGAGGGGGAGAGCATGGAGTACAGACCCCCAGGGCTCAGTGCTGCCACATGGGGGCCACACAGAAACTCTTTTAAAAGAGCTGAGGTGAGACTCAAGACTCGGCAGGGACCTGGTGCTCCTGTGAGCATGAGTGTGTGCTCAGTAGTTCTGCCAACAAAGAACTCAGAGGGATAGAGTTACACTGAAGGGACTATGGGACACAACCCATCATGGATGGCAAGCAAGAGACTGTACAAGTGGAGAGTTTGAGTCTCTCCACTCTGAGAGTCTCTTATGAGAAAGAGAAAGCGACATTCTGGGGACTGGATGGCCAGGAGCTGAATGCCTGAGATTCGCTGTAGCTAGGCAGGTCCCCTCACAGACAGGCAAGCCCAACCCCACGTTACAGGCTCTTCAGATCAGTGAGACCAGGCTCAGGAGCCCCCTGATGAGCACATTCCACAAGGGAAAAAGAAAAAGTGCTGGAAGGGTCCTTTCTGCCAGACACTAGAAACTACACTGTTCCTCGGGCCTGGGTCCATTGAAATTGGCAGAGCAGAGAGATTAGAGTTAGGTACAACAAGGGGTGTTCAGGGCCCCACCCAGCTTTGGTGCCTAGACAGAGCTGCTGTCTGTGCCAAGCAGGAAAGAGCTGCCCCTTTACACAGATTGGTGCCTCATAGGAAATGGACAGCTAAGTCACCAGAAATGATACACTACTGGAAGGAATCTGGGACAGACCAAGATGTGTGTTGAGGTGGTGGGGAAACACTTCCACTATCTTCCCTGAAGACTGAACAGTGCCTCTTAGGGGTAATCAAGGGTTTCCACCCCCCTGATGGCACAAGAGGCCCATTCTGGAGGCAAGTGAAGAAGGTACTAGCAATCCTCTCGTGTGATTAAATGGACTACTCCTGGCCCTGGGCTGATGGAAAGCCAGCAGAACAGAACAGTGGGGATGAGCCACAGACTCTGGATTGCTTTTAGTCTTGAAAAGGCCACCTAGGGCCAGACTAGGACACTGTCTGACATTACCAAGGGCAGATCCAGAAAGAGAAGACCTTGATAAACACTGGATTCCACTGAGTCGAATTCTACTATGGTCTTCATGATTTGTGTGATTTTCTTTCTTGCATGGCTTTTTAGCATTCATTTCTTTTCCTTTAAGTTTGTGCCTGTTATTTCATTGGCTTTTATATTTTAGTTTATTTCAAATCTCATCTTTTGCTCCTCCTTTTGCTTACTCTATTTTACTTTCTTCCTTCCTCTTAGTTTTGTTTTAAATTTTATTTTTTCTCTTGCTACGACCTGTTTCTGTTCCACACTCTTACTATTTCTACACTCTCCAGCCTCTCAAAAATATTTTCTTCTTAGTCATCTCACATTCTCTTTCACGTTCTTAAAATACCCTTATTCTCTGTCTACCTTTATCAATGTTTGCTTATTGGTTGGTTATATGGTGGTGGTTGTTGCACTTTTTCAATTTTATTTATAGATCTTAACTATTTTTGTGTTTCAAATCTCAGGTTTTAAGGTGGCCCTTTCCTAATCCTCCTGACCATTTTTTTTTTCACTTTTAATTTTAATTTTTCCCTGTCTTACCCTGGTTTTATTTCTCACTCAGTATTTCTTCTCCCTCTGTCCTCTCAACATCACTTTTTTTCCCTCTAGATAGCTCTAAGCTTTTTTTCCTTTCTTTTTTCCTTCTTATTCCCATTCCACCTATATTCATCTTTGCTCATTTGTTGTTGATATTGCTTTGGTGGATTTTTTCCTCCTATTTGGTTCCTGTTTTTCTCACTATATTTTTTAAAAAATTATTTAAACCTCGTCCTATGATCTTCCCTTTCCTTACTCCACTTTGCCTTCTTCTCTCCCTTTTTTATTTACAATGTAAATGTTATTTCCTTCCTTCACTTTGTTTCTATTCACTACTCTTATTATTTCTCCTCCCTTCACCCTCTCGAAATCATTTTTTCTTTCAGTTAGCCATCTCATATTCATTTTTCCTTTCTAAAAAAATCTTAATTTCTTTACAGCTTTATTAATAGTTGCTCATTTGCTGTTAAAAGTGTGGTTGTGGGTGGGGTTATTTTTGTGGATGTGGATTTGTTTCCTGGGTTTTTTTTTTTTATGGAACAACTTGTACAACAGCACACAAGATGTGCTAGGTAGTGTGACTCTCAGCCAGCTAGAGGGAAGCACCCACCAAAGAATGACCAAAAAACAACTGAAACCCAATTACAAACAGAGAGGCCAATAAATGCCATAAAGGGCATCCCAAGAGCATTCAGATCATTAGATCAAGGAGACTGCACCACTGAGTCCCACAGGTCCCCTAACATGGAGGGTCACACCATGAAGAAAGGGAGTCAAAGCAGATCAATCTAAATGAAAAATAACAAGAAGAGTCACCTAATATAGGGATATAAAGAAATAACCCCCAATAAAAAAGAAAGAAAGAATTCCCAGAAAGAGTTCTAAATGAAATTAAGGCAAGCAAACTATGAGACATTGTGATCAAAATAATGGTTATAAGGATGATCCAGGAGCTCAGTGAAAACTACAAGGAACTCTATGGAAGCTACAAGGAGCTTACTGGGAGCAACATCAGCATGAAAAAGGATAAATAAACTATCAATAAGAGCCAGGAAGAGAAGAATACAATATCTGGAATGAAGAATACATTAGAAAAAATTAAAAGCATGCAAGATGAAGCAGAAGATCAAATCAGTGAGCAGGAGACAAGAAAGAAAAAACTCCCGGACACAGCAACAAAATGACAAAAGAGGCAAAAAGAACGAAGAGGGTTTACGGGAGCTGCAGGACACCATGAAACCTCATGTTTGTATCATAGGTACATCAGAAAGAGAAGAGGAGCAAAGAATAGAAAAATCTGTTTGAAAAAGTAATGATAGAAAATTTTCCTAACTTGATGAGGGGGAAAAAAGTCACACAAGCTCAGGAAGCACAGAGGGTCCCAAACAATGTGAACCCAAACATGCGTACTCCAAGACACATCATAATTAAAATGGCAAAATCCAAAGACAAAGAAAGAATCTTAAAGGCAGCAAGGGAGGAAAAACTAGTAACATACAAGTGAGGCCCAAGAAGGCTAGCAGCTGACTTCTTAATGGAAACTGTACAAGTCAGAAGGGAATGGCGAGAAATAGTCCAAGTAATGAAAATATTTACAACCAAGACTACTCTACTCTGCAAGACTGTCATTTAAAATAGAAGGAGAAATAGTTTTCCCAATAAAAAAAAGGGCTAAAAGAATACATCTCCATAAAACCATCATTGCAAGAGATGCTAAAGGGATTTCTTTAGGAAGATGAAGAAAAAGAGGGAGAAAGGAATACAAGTACAGTGGAAAAAATTGACAATGAATAAGCACCTATCAATAATAACCTTAAGTGTAAGTAGATTAAATGCCCCAATCAAAAGACATACAGTAACTAAATGGATAAGAAAATGTGAACTGCATGCATGCTGTCTTCAAGAGACCCAAATCAGAAGAAAGATCTACACAGACTGAAAGTGAGGGGATGGGAAAAAATATTCCAAGCAAATGGACATAAAAAAATTCTTTAACTATTTCAAACATTAAACAACATTGGTTCTATAAACTTTCAAAAGTTTTGGAATACTGGAAAATATACAAGCATGAAGCCCAATCATGATAAATACAGGATGAGGAGACTCTCAGAGAGCTCAGCTAAGGGCCATCGGTAGCAGTAGAGAAGGACATTTCTGTTGGAGAACAAAATGTGGGTAAGCTGCCCAGTGTATTCCAGGATTTATTTAGCCCAATGCTTGTTCTTTGCCTCCTAAACTTCCTTTTCCAAATGGTGTGTCATGTAAATGAGTGAAATAATAAAACAGGAATTAGATTACCAAATGGCTGATATAAGAGATTTGCTAGATTCTTAAAATCCCATTTCTTCTTGATTACAGAAGATTACTGAGTTTTCCAGTCTCCCAAAGTTATGGACCTTCTGACTTTTGCATAGCTAAGGGGATATGGTGGTTACGATATTCCTGACTGCCATGTCGTATCATAAAACTTTATGGGAAATCCTCTTTCCTTCTCCTTAGTCTTTTTATTTTTGGCCAGCTGATGGAGAAACAGGAGGACTCCAAGTTAGTCTATTGGTATTGTAAAGACAGTGTTGCCAAGAGTTGGAATGAGAAAGGACAACTGTATCTCCAGAAGGAGTGTATCTGAATACCCAGTCACACTAAGGACCAAAACAACCTTCAGTATGTTAAGCTACTAAGACATTTTGTCATTTCATTTTATCATATGGTGAGAATTACCCAAAAAACCTACATAAAATTTTACCAAATTCTCTGGTATTCATTTTTCCAGCAAACATTTTCTTTCATTATTGTTTTCTTAATTTAAAATATGTTATCTCCTTCACCTCCTAATAGCTATTTTATACTCAGAGAAAATAGAGAAATGCTTTAATTTTATTTTGTAGTTAGTGGCATTTCTTGAGTAATTGACAGCAATTCATTAAGACCATGAATCTCTCTCTAGTCATTTAATCAGTGTGGATTCTTTAATGCTACATATACAGAAAGAAGACATTTGAAATAAAGTCTGATTATAACTATAATGAATGACTATATTGACTTAAAGAATTGTCAAAATGCTTATACAATGTGAGAAAAGACAACAATATGTCTACAGCTTTTATTGATACTTAGAAAAATAATCAGAACTGTGTGGTGTTTCTCCTTTTAGTATATCCCTGGGAAAAAATCCCTCCTGCCTGAAGAAACATAACTGTTTAACATAGCAAAGCATGACCTCTAATTTATGTTGGCCCTTTCCCAGTACATACTTAGGGCTGCATCAAGTAGTGAAATTAAAAAAAGAAAATCTCTGTGTTTTGGTTTCTAATGCTTATTCTAAAATGAGCAGGTATTTATTCTCATCTCAGTTTCTGGAATATGAGGAGTTTTGAAGAACCCAGGAAGAACGTGTGAGCATACTAGGGTGGTGGGTAATGCAGGAGTTCAGAGATCATGGGCCAACTCTGTGAAGGACTACAGGAGAGTGTTCTTTGCTAAACAATGACAGGATTAGTAATTCTGCCACTGTTTCTTTCCTCCTTGGCTTCATGGGCAGAACTCACTTTGTTTTTATGTTCTGGATTCTTCCTGTGAAAGTCATGGACCTGGTTCTCTGTCTCCTTATTCCAAGGGACATATATTAAGCTCTATGAAGAACTTTCTTTTCATCTACTACTCATTCCACTGCACTTGGGTAGACCTATAGATTCTCTGGCTTCTCTAGGAATACACGAGGGGAAAGAGATGGCAGACTGTTTATTTTTCTAGACATGAAAATTCCCTAAGAGGAAATATATCATTGAGCCATTGTCACTTGGCCCAATGCGGAGAGAAGAGAGAAAACTTTGGGCAACTTGCAAGATAGAGAATATTTTTGTTTAATTTCCAGATTGCAGTTTACATGGGCTAATTGTGGTAGTGGGGTGAAATATAAAGTTTTTGTTGTTGTTGTTGTTACTTTATGATAAATATAAGTATTGCAGTTCCTTAGCATTCTGTCTGGGACATGAAGGTGTAAATTGCTCTTTTCCCTAATTTTGTGGCTTTATTTGCAATTCCA
>VMDR010030961.1:0-12200 GCA_007922815.1 Macrotus californicus
TGCCAGTTAAATTCAGGTGTCAATTCCAGACAGAAAAAAGTGTCTTAAATGGTGTCCTGCTGTTTTGTAAGATTTTAGAGCTCTTTCAGTGGTGAGACACAACATAACACTTGCATAGATGAAAGACTGAACTTTTTGTTACATTCTGAATGAGAGAAGGCTGCCAGGAAGAGACACATAAGAGGTCGTGATTAATGGCAAATGTTACAACTCCATCCTTGAGTTTGGCTAAGAAAAAAAGTCAAAGCCAAGAACTCAAATCATAACAGAGAGTTTATTAAACAAGCAAAGCAAAAGTACATCCAAAAGAAAAGAATCCAGCTACTGCTCAAAGAGCTGCCCTGTGGTGTCAGCAAGGGCTCTCCTTCTAGCGAGAGGGGCCAAAAACTTCCTCCTTTAAGCTGACTTAGGGCCTGTCCTGTCATCTCCTGTCCTTGTATGGGAGTCACATGAGGTATATGCAGCCCCCTTGTTCCTCCTTTTAAGGTGTCTACCACAAGACTAGTGGCATACCTGGGCCAGTGGGTGGGGAGGAAGCTCCAGGGAAGGTCCGGACCGCATGACCAACAATGTGAAATGTCAAGACATCTAAGCCACATGACCAGCAATATGCTAGGAGACTGAAGGTCACCTGGGCGGGGGGTGAGGTCTCACCCTACAATACTTGTTTTTTCAGTCTTTCCCATTGCTCTGTACCAGGGGCTTTGCATCCTGGGTGACCTTCTGTACCTGCTCTGCTCACGTCTGTCTAAATGCCTGCTCTAACAATTGGCCCCCAGGTTTGAGACAGCAGCAAGCTGGAGTTGTAAGGTGCCATTATGTATGACAAGTATGGTGGGGTTGGGGTTGGGTAGGTTTCTGATTCCCTGTGGGTTGACTAATTTGAATATTTTTTCTGACTCTAGGCATAGGGCTGTCCCCAGTTTTGTGGCATCTGGCTATAGAGGAATTAGCATTATCTGTATGGAGGCTCTGGAGCATCTGGAGTGTGAGAACCCGATAAGGGGAAGTGGTTTGGGTGTAGACTTAATCAGCTGCTCATCAAGGGGAACTGACCAGTGTCCAGCCAGTGTCTAAAAACTGGATCAAGACAACAAAATTAAAAATAAAACTATATTACACTAAGGCAGGACAGCAAGAAGCTAGAAAACTTCTTTGGCAAATAGAATGGGGAAACTGAGAGATAGCTGGTCAAGCAATTTACAGCCAGATACAGAAGTTCAACTGCCTAGAGATAACACATAGGCCACAGTTGTATTTCATCTTGAGGCCCAGAAAAGAAGCAAAGCTAGGGCCAGCTACACTGATTAATGATCCCCATGCCCTGGTGCTGACCAGTCAGTAAAGACCACAACCTTGAAAGGATACAGCTGGAAAAAAGTTGGTGAATATTCTATTGGGATCCTCCCCTGAGATTGCCCCTAAATTCCCAGACTTTAAAAACCCTCAAAACAAAGGACCCAGCGAATGCTCTCCCTGCCAGGAGCACACCTGTGCCTTTCCCTTCCCCTTCCCCCCATTCTTCCCTCAAAGGCATGCACTTCCTAAACTCTAAGGGCCCCCATGAGACTTGCAACCAGGGGAGCAATGGGAGCAGCAGCTCATCTCAAGCTAACCCCCTGCACCTGTCTCCAAGGTCCCCTTTTCTCTTACTTTCCAGTAGCCAAAGCAGCCCCACCTAGGCTTTCTTCTATTGCTTCTTCTATCCTAGGCCCTTCCTTGTTTCACTGTTCCCACCTCTAAGAATGTCCTCTAAAAATTACCTATTTTTGTGCTGTGAAATCTTCCCTGCACCAAATCCAGAACCCACACATGACTGGCCAGCCCCAGGCAGACCTGCTCAGGGCTAGGTCCCCTTTCTGGTAACAATGGGCCCAGAGCATGCACACACACATGATATATACATATGACAGTGTTAACCTAAAAACAAAGGGTCAAAATCAGAGGCACATAGAATTTGAGATCCAAAAGCACAGCTATCTGGAAAGCACTGATTCAAGCAGAAACCCAAATGTTCTGATTAGAAGGTGAATGCTAGGAGTTTTTATGAGAAAGGGAAGAGAAATAACTACATGAATAGAAGAAAGGAATGTCTGTGAGTGTTAACAGGCTAGGCTAAGGAAGGAATTTCCATACATGCAGATAATCTACCATAGTGATGCTAATTCAAAAGAATGTCTTTAATTTTCAGTCTTGTAGCAAAAGTATCTACCTTCCTGTTAGCTTTGCAAACACTTGTTTGGACCACAATGCTGTTTTAGGCCCAATCCAAAAGTTGTTTTGCCAAGTTTCAATTTCCAAAGGTTTGAGGACTAAGATGTGCTGGGCAGTTCCTCTTGTTACAGGACAAGGGGCCTAGTCCTGAGTGGCTCTGCTGAGGGCCAGTGTATGTGTTCTTGACTTTGTGTAGGAAAGATTTCACAGACAAGTCCAGGTGACTGTGGAGATGTGTTTATTAAAGCCGAGGACAGTGAAACAAGAAGGGCCTAGCCCTGGGTAAGCAACAAGAGAGCCTAGGATGAGCTGCTTTATCTCACTGGGATGTCAAAGAAGAACAGGCTTTGGGAACAGTTTCCAAGAGTCAGCCTGGGACAAGCTGTCAGCTGCCCATTGCCTTAGAGTTTGGGAGACATGTGCCTGTGAAGAAAAAAGTGAGGGATGGGAAAGAAGGAAAAGAAATGGTGCAGATTGCTCCCCAGAAAGAGAGAAAGCACCCTGGGTCCTTTGTCTTGAGGCTTTAATCCCTTTCTTTCAGGTGGGAATCTAACTGAGCTCTCAGGGGAGGGTTTCAGTGGAATATGCATCATTTCTCCACGTGTGCCCTTTCAAGGTCATGGTCTCCACTGATTAGTCAGTGCCAGGGCAGGGGGTCTTTAGTCATTGCAGTTGGTTCAGGCATAACCTACCTGGGTTTGCTGCTTTTCTAGGCCCAGAGCTGAAACACAACTGAGGCCTAGATATTATCTCCAGGGAGGTGAGCTTTTGTTCCTGGCTATAAATTGCTTGGTCATTGCATTCAGCTATGTCTTTGTTTCCCTATTCTACTTGCCAAGGAACTTTCCCAGCTTCTTTCTATCCTGTCTCCCTCTGGGATGGCAACTCTGACTCTGTTTGAAGTGGCTCCATTTATACTGTGTTTTACACCAGTCATTTTTAGGGAAGAATCTCTTGAACAGTTGGTATCCAGAAGTCACCCTTCCTTCCTACTTTAGAGCGTATCAGGAGGTAGTACAAAGAGAAGTCACACTTAACACTGTTGAGAATGAAGGCACAACCCGAGGTGGAGATACCTACAGTTAAGGAAATAAGTTTAGGCTCAGCATGGACCGGCCCTGCTGGTAAAATGGAGCTACGTAAATCCACCAATTTTCAATAAGTCTGAAATCCCTGGCTTTATGAAGCTGATTTTCAAAGCTATCTTCTGAAACATACCGGAAGGTCTCATTTTTATTGGAAGATTTAGATAAGAGTTAAGTTCAAAACCTCCTAAAATCTCCCTGAGACTGCCGACACCGAAGAGAGAGATTATGTAAAAAAAGAGGGGCGCTGAACTATGAGAAAAAAGAAGAGGTGTATCAATGGAAAAAATCAAAGATGATTTCCCCCAAAGCTTCCTAAAGCTTGGATCTTATAGACAATGAGATTACTTTTTCAAACCCCCTTTAAAGATGTGTTCTCTTGGAATAATCATTCAAATTTAGTCTGCCAAAAAGCAGAGAAAAAAGCTACAAAAAGAGAAAAAGTATCTGCAAACTTTACCTACAGAGATACTGAGAATCCATGTAAGACTAAGAGTCACTAGTCTCATTGTCTTCTTCAAACAGCATTTAATAGTTTGTGTGTGCCAATAAGATGGATCTGTGGACAAAAAAAGGGGTTCAACGGAAAGTAACCTCCAGTGTGATCTGATTATAAATTCCTAACTAGGTAGGTCGAGGTGGGTAGTCATGCCACAGGCATATAACGTTTTAGTAAAAGTGATACAAGGAGATCTGACTAGATCGTTGGGCAGAGGAGAGACTGAGGGAGGGAAGGGTCACAGGAAACACAAGAGATAGGGGGACTGAAGCCATATGCTGCTAGTGTGGTACATGACAGATTTCCCTAACTCTGGGTTAAGGCAGTGCCACATGGGGCTGCATTCCCTGAGTAAACAAACCAGCAAAGCAGTGTCTTATTGTCCCAGCAACTGAGTTAGTGCCGTGTGTGATGATAGATTCCCCACCCAGACCAGAGACACCAGAGGGGGAAGCCTTGCACAGGTTTTGTGCAGGCTGCAGAGAGTGAATGGCAGAGGGGAAAACCCTCCTACTCTCTTCTGGAACATGGCTGCAAGGGGAGGTGCAGATCTACCAGTCTAGCCTGACAAAAAGACAGATCACCAGAGAAAACCGGACTGTTCTGGAGCACATGGAATTTTGGGCTGGAAGATTAAATGGAAGTGGGGCTGAGACTTGCCCCTACTCCTTCCTCTCACTCATGCTGTTGGGAGCTGGATCATTCACAGACATGCGGGCCCTGGAAATCATGTGGTCTGGCAGCAGCCCCAGGCCCTGGGTATGGGAAACGGTGGCTGTGGCATGGCTGGGCAGGCCGCACATACACGGACTCCAGAAAGATGCCTGAAGCCAGACGGCGACCCAGCGCTAGCTAAGTCACCCAGGTGGTCATGTAGCAGCTGCCTGTGTTTCCCAAAGGATGGCATTTTAAATGGCAAAAGGAACTCCAGGAACAGCCTTGGATTAATCTGGCAAAGGGTGATAGGGTTTTTCCTTTGGTTGTTTTAGAAGGCATGGGCTTTGAGGCAGAAGCCCGCCATTCTTCCAAAATTGTGTAGCTATTTAATATAAGATTCCTTTCCTTTTCACCAACTCTCTACCTCTGGAATTTTGCCTAGAGGGTGGCAGCAGGCACCAGAAGCCCACATTACTATTTGGTAACAAAATCTTTATCTTTGCCTTAAGAAAGCCCCATGCATTTTTTCTGTGCATCTAGGCTAACACGCCTTTGGAAGAAGCACTCCCACTATCAAAGGAGCACACAGTCTTTCAGCTAGCCTATAATCCAATTCCTGCCTTGCCTTCTCCCACCTCCATGTCATTTTTCTTAGTTCTCTCCTTAATTTCGAATGCATAAAAGACGCTACTAAACTGTTATTCTCTGGAGCATGTGAGATCTTGCTTCCCAGCAGATATCCTCAGCTTGGATCAAATAAAATTTTATAATAATTCTCTACAGGTTTGGATATCTCTTATAACCACAGGCCCTATACAGAAAAAGATACAACTGAGCTCCTTCTCCAACTGCCTACAATACCAGATAGACACTGTTCCAGGTAAAATCATTCAGGAAAAGTTTACTGAACACAATATTCCCAGTACATTGTGAAATTATATCAGTGGAGCCATACTGCTCCATTTGTCATGTGACCAGGTCATGAGACAGTCAGTATTTATCACAGCACCACGTCACCCAGGCAGGCACACTCCCCTGTGTACCAGGTTGCTGCCCAGGCTCTCTTACTGCACCTTGTGCCTCTCTCACCACACATTTATGTCTTGATCACTTCCCCTTGGGTTTTCTGTCAGCATTAAGTATAGCGTCCTAACCTGGCAACATGTTTAGGAGGTATGTCTCTCTGACACCCTTTGATCACTAGTGTATATTTGATGATATGTGAAAGGAGGGGCAAGTATCTGGCTTTGTTTATGAATCAAAAAAGATTCAGAGCCAGTATATTACTAAAAGTAAACATCTATGATAAAGACATGGAATAAAGCTGTTGGGTTTTTACAGGGATCAAGCACAGGAACTTGGCTAAAACAGCGTGAGCCTTCATATATTCGTTAGCTTATAATTTAAATTTAAAAAAATGTTCAATTATATTTAACATTCAATCTTACATTAGCTTCAGGTGTATGCATAGTGGTTAGACATTTATAAAACTTATGAAGTGACCCCCCAATAAGTCTAGTTCACCATTTATCAAGCATGAATTGAACATGATGTTGCCCTTATGGACTGCAAAATCTAGCAAAGTCTGCTTTGACATTGAACTAGTAATAATAAGAGGGGTCTGTGATATGAAAAGGAAAGGACAACCGAAGTGCTAAGGGAACACAATATTCATGAATGAAGAATATCACAAAACAAATGAACAAAACAATGTACTGGATATCTGGAAACTAGAGAAGATTTGAAGAAAAATTTAAAAATTAATCACAGCTTCTGAAGAGTGCTGGGGCTTATTATACTATTTAAAGTTTTAGAAATTGGGCAATTAAAATTTTCCAGAAGCTACTTTTCAGGCAAACTTAGATTCTTTTTAACATTTGCTTCACCTTTGTAATTTAGGGAAGGTGACAGAGGGATATTTCAGGAATGCTTGAACACTTGTTTTCCCTGATCCAGAAGAATGGGCTGATCATCCTGCCCAGATGCTGCACTAACCAAAGAGGGACAGCTGGTCCACTACAGTGGGGGAGAACTGGACTTAGGTGACTCCCATCTGCTTCTGAAACACATTGACTGTGTCATTTCAAACATTTTCTTCTTGGATCTTGGTTTTCTTGACTATAAAATGGATAAATTCTGTATTATATCTCTACCGGGAATCCCATGTCTCTTGTACTTGGGTTTGGGTATCAATTTGAAAAGGAAATATAATTTCACTATCCTCTATAGTTGGTCTCTGATTCTGTCATCTTCAGAGGCATACCCTAATATATAACATACTGAGAAAACCTAAAAAGTTAACCTGGTGCCAGGGATTGCTCTGTAAATACCCTTTGATGGACAAGTATAATTCCAAATCTTCCTTGGATGTGGTTTCAAATGGACTATAAATTTCAAAAATCCAATTGCTTGCCATAACCCTTAGATCCAAGAGGTGGAAAGGCTGAATTTGTTGGGAATTGGAGGCAGCCTAACAATTCACATTAGCCCAAGAATACAGGATTGCATAAAGGCCCCTGTCTAAATGTTGGCCTTTACTCTCTTCCCCACCTGAAAGCCTAATGCTTTTGAAAAATCAAATAATTTTATTTGATTAGATATCGAACATTCTTAAGCTCAGCCAACTTCAATGTTATGGCTGTAACAGAAAGTTCTGTTATTTCCTTGGTACTCCTTCTCATTTACTAAAGGTGCCAGTCTCAACAGGAACCAAGACGTAATGCTAAAAACGTCCATGAGCGGCATGACATGGCCATAGCAGGGAAAGTTGTCTTATCACCCGTATCAAGAATCTCTCACCAAAGCAGTCTGTAGCTAGCCTCTAATTTGGACGTTTAAGAATTTTCTCCTACTAATATGCATACATGTCACCAGAATGAGGAAGAGAGGGATGGTAAGCTGCCCATCTTCCATTAGCATTAGCACAATTCTCATTGGCAGATGTCTAGACTTCTCCGTGGAAAGCACTCTGCACAATCTGAAGGTTTGTAGGACAGTGTAGAGTAGAGGACTTGACACACATCACGGGGATTACCCAAGGAGGGGAGACATGAGGCAGCACACCTAAGAAAACTGCTCATGGGGCTCCAGCAAGCAGGGTAAGAAGTTGGCCATGAATGAGAGAAGAGCTGCAGAGAGAAGGGAAGGGCAGCCACATAAAAATGCTCCATCCTCAGAATATTATGGGAGCTGCTAGCCCCAGTAAAATATATATTTCAATATCATTTAATTTAACAAAGATATATATGATCACCTCAAGCAGAGTTTAATCAGACACCCACAAAGATAGAGTGTGGCTAGAGCATTAGGTATGTTGCCAGCTAGTGGAGGGAGAAGTTGGAGAGGTGGTGAGATTACACAAGACCTGTACTAGTTTCCTGGGGTTTCTATAACAAATCACCATAAACTGGATGTCTTAACTTAACAGAAATTTATTCTGTCACAGTTATGGGGGCTAGAAATCTGAAATCAAAATATAGGCAAGGCCAGACCCCTCTGAAAGCTGGAGCTATAGCTGGAGCTATCTGTTTCTTCCCTTTTTCTTAGCTTCTGGTGATTACTAACAATTTTTTTCAGTCCTTGGCTGGTGGCAGCATAATACCAACCTCTGTCTCCTTCATGTGACATTGTCCCCTCTGTGTGACTCCATCTCTGTGTTCAAATTTCTTCTTGCAAAGACATCAGTCATATTGGATTTGGGCCCACCTTAATTTACTGTAAACCCATCTTAACTTGATTATACCTGCACAGACCCTATTTGCAAGTAAGGTCATGCTCACAGGTTCTGGGTGGACTTGAACCTTCCAGAGGCACTGTCCAACCTAGTACAGGGCTGGTGTGGCCAATTAAGAAGTTGGGGCTTCAGACAGCAGGCATGAATCTTACTGCCTTGAATGTGGTTGTTCACTTAATATCACATTCATTCCAGGAGACGGCAATATAAATGGACATCATGCTTACTAATCACAAGCCTAGGAATAAGCATGTGGATATTTATCTGCCAACTATAAATAACTTGAGTATGGGAAAGAATGAGGCAGAACACAAATTGCTTGTCTAAAATGTGAGCGAGTGGCAGAAAAGCAAAAGGTGTGGGGGGGGGTAGGGGGGTCCCGGAAAATCTGGACTCAGGTTGTGTTTGCCTATGGCATCCCCCCACACCAGTGGCCAGTGTTTCTCTGCACTTCTGATGGGTTGCCCAGAATCTGTCTTGATTACTGTTCTCCCAGTGTCTGAATTTCAGTTTATCCCTGCTAACCGCAGCATCTTGACTAATAATAGCTTAAGGCATCTCCTCCCTCCACAGCCCCTGTGTTCTAATAAGACAACTTAGAGATTCCAAAGCCATAATGAGCCAAAAGAAGCAATATCTTATTGGCAAAGTAGGAATATGGGGAGGTAGTTTAACCATGCTGCCTTCCCACACAGTACAAGCACAGGTGTGGATGCACCTGCCAGGTTTAAGTGGGTTGGGTTGTGGTGAACAATTTCTTCCTTGACAAACCCCAGTCCCTAACAACCATCTCCTATCTCTGTTCCAGCTTTGGCTAGAGTCCCCTCAGTCATCTGTCCAGACATTCCCCTCCAGAGCATCCTGAAATTTTCCATTGTGCTGCTATAATCCCAACGGATCCTTTCACATGGACCCAGCTTCTCCCAGTGGATCCCTACTAGGGAAGCGAGGGTGGCATGTTTTTCCCTTTCTATAATCTTTTTCCAATTCCCAGGAACCTTGGTCTCACTGAGCAGTTGACAGGAGGCAGCAGGTCAGCTTCTCCTCTGTACTCTGGAAAATTTTCAGGCTCTGACATTTTAGCCTATAGATAAATCTTTCAATGTTACCCATGTCCTCAGATATTAAATCATTATGGGCCCCAAAGTTCCTAGGGCCAGTTATCAAAATAATTTAGCAAAAACACAAAAAGCAAAAAGCAAATAGTGAGCCACTGGATTATTGAATGAGGACAAAATATATGGATGATGATTGGAATTGAAATTGATTCCAGATGCACTAGTTATGCTAAGACACAGTCATGATGGAATAGCAGAGTAGACTTGTCTGATCCTGGGTTGTGTTTTACCTAAATATATGTCACAAAACGTGTCATCTCTGTCACAGCTCTCTTTTGGGATCTTCATAACCCTGCTGAAATCAGTGCTTATCCTTGGGGGGATTGGTCAGGGATTCTTGGCAAGTAGCCACAGGGGACAGGTGACTACCATAGCCCACCTCTATCTACATTAATTATTATTGAAATAACCAACAAAACATAAAAGACAAATATAGTACAAGAATATAATAGAATGAAGGATAACATTTATACACATACCAGAAAAGAATATCTGTCAACCTGAGCAATACGATGACATTTGAAGTGGGAGGTGGTGGGGGTGGTCCAGGTGAGAGAGACGAAAAGGAAAAGGAAACAGTTCTGGAAGCAAACAATGTGATTAGGAAGAAAAGAAGAATAAATGCTGGTGGACAGCATATGCCTTCACCTACCCTCTAACTTGGAAATGCAAAAGACATGCTGAGTCTGAAAGGTGGAGAGGAGTTCTCCTAGGAACCTTCAGTGTCCTTCTCTCTGGGGACACTGGCACTGAGACCTCACCAGTGTTGTAGAAGAAACTTTAAGATAGACTTCTGAGGTGGAATTCCATACTTTAAGAGACTAGGCACAGGATGGGGAAACCCTCTTTATAAAAGTGGTCAACTGTCCTACAGAGCTAGAGATATCAAAGAAAGATCCATCTACTCCATTCCTCCAAGACTGTTTGATTTAGAAAAAAGTAAAGTTTGCTTTTGAAATGCATTTGCTTTGAACAGGGATTGACATTGCATGCCCACCTGTAAAAATATGATCAAGACCCTCATCTCATGTCCAACTTGAATGTGTAAATAAACCAGCTTCAGGATAGCATAGATTCTTCTCCTTTTCAATTATAGCTTATATTCCATGTCATTTTGTATTAGTTTCAGGGAATATAGTCAATAATATTGCAATAACTATGGTTGGTATAAGGTTAGTATAGATTCTTGATTACAGAGAGGAACAAGCAAAACCAAATGACGTGGGGTGTTTCAAAACATTTTTGTAGCTTGAGAATGAAAACTCACCAATATTCTGAGGATATGCAGGATATTACTTTTGCAAAAATAAATTTATTGCTCTAAGTAAAAAATAAAAAATTCATTTTCAACAAATTTCAAGAGAATATTAGCCCTGTAAAAAAGAAAAGACCAATAAGGCTAAAAGTAACTAATCAGAATTTAAAAAGAAACATAGCAGACAAAACAATTGAGAGGAATGCGAGTTCCGGCCAAGATGGAGGCGTAGGTAGACACACTGTGCCTCCTCGCACAACCAAAAGAAGGACAACAACAAATTTTAAAACAAAAAACAACCAGAACTGAGAGAAAATTGAACTGTATGGAAGTTTGACAACCAAGGAACTAAAGGAGAAACTTTCATCCAAACCGGTAGGAGGGGCGAGACAGGCTGGAGAGGACTCGCGTGGGGCGGCGGCTGGCGGACCGGGGAATTGGCGACCGGGAGAGGTGGCGGTGACCGGGAGAGGTAGCGGTGACCGGGAGAGGTGGCAGCTGCGGACAGGGAGTCCCACTCCCTTTTGCAGATAAACCGAGAGGAACAGCTGGGGAGCGAGACAGACCCTGCAACCCAGAGTTCTAGCTCGGAGAAATAAAGCCTCAGAGCCTCTGATTGAAAGCTCCTGTGGGGGCAGTGGCGGCGGCAGCGGGAGGGACTCCCGGACTCACAGGGGAGCTCGTTGGAGAGACCCACAGGGTCCTAGAGCGTACATAAGCCCTCCCACAAGGGAACCAGTGCCAGAATCAGCACCAGAGGGCCCAATTGGAGTGAGTCATGTGGAAAGTCACTGAAAACCTGTAGAGAGCCGAGCAAGCGCCATTGTTCCCTCTCGGACCCCTCCCCCACAAACAGCATCACAACACAGCAGCGTGGGTTGCCCCGCCCTGGTGAACACCTAAGGCTCTGCCCCTTACTACGTAACAGGTGCGCCAAGACAACAAAAATGGCCCAAATGAGAGAACAGATCAAACCGCCAGAAAAAATACAACTAAGTGACCAAGAGATAGCCAACCTATCAGATGCACAGTTCAAAACACTGGTAATCAGGATGCTCACAGACTTGGTTGAATTTGGTCACAAATTAGATAAACAAATAAAGGCGACAATAAGGGAAATGAAGGTAAATGTACAGGAAACCAACAGGGATGGGAAGAAAAGTGGGACTCAAATCAATGGTGTGGTCCAGAAGAAAGAAGAAAACATTCAACCACAACACAATGAAGAAACAAGAATTCAAAAAAATGAGGAGAGGCTTAGGAACCTCCAGGATGTCCTTAAACGTTCCAATATCTGAATCATAGGGGTGCCAGAAGGAGAAGAAGAAGAGAAAGAAATTGAAAACTTATTTGAACAAATAATGAAGGAGAACTTCCCTACTTTGGCAAAGGAAATAGACTTTCAGTGGGTCCAGGAAGCTCAGAGAGTCCCAAAGAAGTTGGACCCAAGGAGGAACACACCAAGGCACATCATAATTACACTACCCAAGAGGAAAGATAAAGAGAGAATCTTAAAAGCAGCAAGAGAAAAGGAGACAGTAACCTACAAAGGAGTGCCCATCAGACTGTCAGCTGATTTCTCAAAAGAAACCTTACAGGCGAGAAGGGGCTAGCAAGAAGTATTCCAAGTCATGAAAGG
>VMDR010030962.1:0-12192 GCA_007922815.1 Macrotus californicus
TTCTATAAGGGATTGAAAAGAAAGTAACTTCTTTAAATGATACCTTACCCTTAAAAACAACGTAATAAATACATCCCCTGCATTCTAGATCAACGCTCCTCAGCACACATGCTCAAGAAAGACAAGAGTCCTAGAAACTCACACACACACACACAAACATCTGGCAGAGTTTGAAAATTAGTAGCTTACTTAGTCAATTCAGTTTAGGACTTGTCACTTTTCTATGCATTTTTGAAAGGGCTCCATTTGACCTTTTATTCCACCTTCTATTCAATTCCACAGTATCAGATGTCTGTCCTTATTGCTCATGTTAGTCACAGTGAACCGA
The DNA here is from genome assembly GCA_007922815.1 of Macrotus californicus. Lineage (NCBI taxonomy): Eukaryota > Metazoa > Chordata > Mammalia > Chiroptera > Phyllostomidae > Macrotus > Macrotus californicus. The sequence continues at coordinate 329 of VMDR010030962.1, forward strand.
CAAGAATTGCAACCTCTTCTGTTTTTATAGATATCTGAACCATTAGGGGGCTCTTTCTTCCTATGTTTTACTCAGCAGACCACTGAGAGTGGTTACACAGCTTTCTTATTTTCCCAGTTTTTAACATGTAAATGCTGCTTGAAGTGGCCTTCTCTACCCCCCACAAAAAGAAACATTTTAGATCACTAAGAATTCCTTATTTGTACAGGAAAGTGCATTTATTCTATTTTCTAAATTTATCCTCTTTAAAAATTATTTATATCAATTGTTTTTGAAAATAACAGTGACTTGAAATATTTAAATGACTGATTTTAGGCAAATTTAGAGATTATAAGTTTTGCAACCAAGAGCATAAGAAATGTTAAAATAAAGAGAAAAGCTGAAGGGGAAAGACCTTTACAACTGTCTGCAAATATCTTTGAACAGCACAAAGAGAATGAGTGACTCTGGGCTTATGTGCAACTTGCTTCCAGAAGAGAACCTCAGGCAGGTGAAAGAGAATACTTGTTTTGCACAAAAATAAATATGGATGGATTGAAAATACTGAGATAATTTCACTATCCATAAAATGTACTTTCAAACTCCAGTTTGTTTTTCTTCATCACATTATATGAAGTTTTCAGAAATACACACAGAGGTGATGCGAGGGTAGGCTAATGGGGAAGGGTGCTGCCTGTGTCCTTTTTGAAAGCCATGTATATCAAACGGTACTACAGACTCTTCAGAAGTGGAAACACATTCCTCCCAACTCTACAGGACTTGTCTGTGGATTAGTCAACATTTAATAAATTCCAAGTGCAAAGGCAGTCTATTTAGTGGCTTCAGGCTTTTCATCAAATTATGCAAGCTCCATGCAATTGGAAAGAAGGGTCATACACCTTCTGAGAGAAACTTTTTAGGCAAGGGAGAGAAGGGGAGAGATTCTGAGCAATGAATCATGGAATTTCAGTCTTTGGTGGAGTAATGGGTTGACTTATCAGGGTAAAAAATTAATTGCTTAAATGAAATGGGAAAGTGAAAATGATAAAGACTGGTGTTTTAAAAGTAATCATATGTTTTAATTTTTGTTTGAAAATGTTCATACCTTGCTAGAACTAAACTTTGAATGCAACTAGTATTATATATATAAAAACATATACATATGTGTAATTTATATATAAATTGTGTGGGAATCATCCCAAATCTACTTGGTACAAACTGGCGGTTCTTTCTCATAAAATTAGGTTTTGGTAATATGAATTATTGAGTAATAAGACTTGAGTGGGAATACAAGTGCTAAAGATTTGGTTTAATCAGCCTAAAATATTTTGAGAATGTGTTGATTTAATCAGTATAAAATATTTTAAGAATTCTAAATTATTTAAAGAGATATTATATTTTATATTAAAATAGCACAGCACTGGAGATGGAAAAAGTTACTAAATTGGAAAAATAAAACAAAGCCCAGAAAATGCAGAGATCATACATGAATTTTTTAATGTTGCAAAATTTTGTCCAGAACCAGATGATGAATATATCAATGCAAGTTAAACACTTATATTTTCAATTCAATAGTAAATAAGTGAAAATACCTGCCATGGAACATTTCTCTACCTTACGTGGTACAGAGAGGAAGGTCTATGGAGATGCAGAAAGTTGGGAAGTTGGTAACTGGTGTGGGTAACTGCTAATATGATTGGGCTAATATCAGGTTTTCAGAAGAAACAAGGGAGCTCTTCCTACTGAGTTTAATCAAATGGATTGAGATAGTTGGTGCTAGTAATTGGAAAGCATAAATATGTTTATATTATGGTCATCGTCACTATTACCATGAACCAAATTGGACTCTACTTGATCACTCATAAGCCTGTTGGTCTCTGTGAAACTCTGTCTGTGTGCGGCTGGGTGCGAATGTGAGTATTTAGAGGCACAGTTGTTTTCTAGAGTTTGAGTAGCATGAAAACACATCACGTTACTTACCGTGTGACATGATTCATGTTCTATATTTTCCAGTTCTAACTTTAATAAATTATCTTCACTGTATCTAATCCTGCCCCTACCAATGACTTACACACCCATACACAGATGTGATGATTATCTCTACTTATTTTATATTAGGATCTGATCTTAGCTTGATCCATATTATGTGCTGCTTCTAAAGGGCATTGTTTCCTGTCCATTGAAACTGTGTCTTGAGTCACATGACACTGAATCCTTAAACCTTGCTGTTAACACAACTCCAGTGAAGGAGAGGAATGTGGCACATGGTTACTGACTAATGGAAGATAATGCATTAGACCAAATACACACAGTTTATTAATTTATAGACTGGATAATGTATAAGTAGAAATAAGCATGCCTGTTAATACTGGGTTACTAGATGTAAAATATTACTCATCTCCACTTGCACTCAACTATGCTTAGCAAAAATAAAGGAAGTGGAAGATTCAGCAGTGAACCATAGTGCATAACAAATAACATTTCAGAGCAAGCATGGCAGATAGGTGTTGAACAGCTATGACGTCTACATTTTTTAAAAGAATAGAATTAAATGTTTAGATAAGTTTTAGTTTTACTGAAAAAGTGAAAGGAAAAAAAAAACAGAATTACATATATGAAGTCTGCCTAGAAGGTATCCAGCTGTGTAATATGAAATAGAGACCTTGACTGAAGAAGATGCAAGATACAAGAAACATTGTACACAGGGCAGTGATGCCTCAGTCCCTTTCAAAGTAGACACCTTGGGACCTCACACAGTTCTCCCAGTGTCTGCAACTGCAGCATGATGTTCCTTCTGCTCTGGTAGCAGAAGCTATGGGATGAATTTTGCCATGACACATGTCATGCCAAGATCCTGTGTCAAAATCTCAGACACAGTAGTTTTTGGAATCTCCAGATCACCTTCTAGTTTTTGCAACTATCCATCACTAGTCTTTGTTGATTTCAGCCCATATGTATTCAACATTTTCAGGAGTTCTGCTTGTTGCATCCCTCCCAGAATGTAGATCCCTTTCAATAGATTTTTTACTATCTTTGAAGCATTTGTGCCATGTTTTTATTTGTGCTACATTCATTGCATTATCCACAGAAGCCTTCTGAATCATCTGAATATTTTCCACCGAAGAATATTCAAGCTTAATGCAAAATTTGATGCAGATTTGTTGCTCTACTCAGTCATTTTGAATGCCATGGCCTCACAGTACACACGCTCACTCAACTTCATCTACCATCCCCACTGACCAGTACAGTGAAGTGAAGTCGTTACTGTTCATCCACGTGCATTCCAGTCTGCTCTCCTTGGTTGCCAGGTTACATTCATGTCATGCAAATTGTTCTCGTTGTATTAACAATGGCTGGACTTTTTCCAGACAGACCTCATACGCCTTCACCTCTATCTTCACTCAGCCAGTCTGTGCAATTATTAACATCTTACATTAGTTTAGTATAGTTGTTATGATGAATGAGCCATTATAAATAAATTATCATTAACTAATGTCCATAGTTTAGGAAGTTTAGGGATCACTCTTTGTATTATATTTTCTGTTGGTTTTGACAAATGTGTCATGCCACATATTCACTATTGTAATTATATACATTACAGAACAGTTTCACTAGCCTAAAATTTCCATGAGCTCTACTTGGATAAGTTTTCTTCCCTCCATCTCCTTGAACCTCCATTGTCTTCTTCTTTTTTAAAAATATCTCCATTGTTTTGTCTTTACATGAATCTCATATAGGTGTTATCATATGTTGTGCAGTCTTTTCAGATTGGCTTGTTTCACTTAGGGATATGCATTTAAAATTCCTCCATGTCTTTTTTGTGTCTTGATAAACTCATTTCTTTTTATTGCTGAATAGTATTCTATTGTATACATGTACCGCAATTTTTTTATTTGTTTATCTACTGAAGGAAATCTTGGTTGCTTCCAAGTTTCAGCAATATTCAATAAAGCTGTTATAAACCTCCATGTGCAGGTTTTCGTGTGAACATAAGTTTTCAATTCATTAGGGTAAATATTAATAAGCATAATTGATTATTCATATGGTAAGAGTGTATTTAGTCTAGTAAAAAAACTGTCAACCTGTCTTCTGAAGTGGCTATACCATTTCAGATTTCTACCAGCAATGAATGAGCTCCTATTGCTCTATATTCTCACCAAAACCTGGTGTCAGGGTTTTGGAATTTAGTTGTTCTAATAGGTGTGTAGCATATTTGGTTTCTGGCACATGTTTTTGATTGGTAATAGCTGTTTGTTCCATGTTGAGAATAATTATAAGGCATATACAGATCTTCAGGAAACATGTCCAGAATCAATTGGCAGTGTTTCCTTGCCAAGTTGTTTTTTCCCCTTTGCAGGACAGGATGTATGTGTGCGGGTGGGGGGGAGGGGGAAGGTATCCCATTACTTGTAACGTACATTTGTTATTCATAATATAGGGCTCTGGCAGAACGAGGGTATAAATTAGAGCAATCAGATAATTCAATCACACACTTGTCAATTGTTTGATATTCACAATAATTTTATATTTTAAAGCGCTACAATTGAATTAAGGGACAGAATTTAGTATATTCAGTTCCATATTGCACTTTCTAGCTATATGTCTCCAGGGATAGAAATATCTGGCATTATGTTGCCTAAAAGAGAAAATCCAAAATCCTTAGGCAGATAGAGATTCTTCATAATCTGGCCTTCACTAAAATTTCTGACAACATTGCTGATTGCTTCTACCTCAAGCTAAGCTGTATTTTCTCTGTCACCAAAAGTGCTTCCTCTCAGCTCTCAGTTTCTGTCTGTGATAATCATTCTATTTTGATTGGTCTTCTTTATCATCTCTACTGTGTCACACATTATCAATGTTTCTACAGATCCTTACTGAGAGTGATTTTATTGTGAATCACGTAAGACCTTGCATTGTTAAGTGTGCATTTACTATGTCTTTATTACATCCATCTATTCAAACTACACAATTCAGAAAGGGAAAGAAAAATTTCCACATTTAGTTTTTGAGTTCTCAAAATAAAATCAATGTTTATATTTATTAATGCACATTAGTTGAAGGAATTAAAACATTGATTCTTATTAATATAAAATATGTAAATTTTTGGAAATTTTTTCATGTCTCCAATTGTCTTCACCCCTCTTAGTTTCATTTAAAAGAGTGACGATTCAGTTGGTGGAAGGTCTTGTGTTTCAATCCGTACATAGAATAGGTACTTAAACAACCTGTAGCCATGCCACTTACCTGCTCTACCCCTGCTTCCCTGTACTGTGGCAGGTAAGCTAATATGTGCATGTCCTTTAAAGATAGAAAGTGCTATGGGTGAACACAAGGACATTATGCAGTGTATATTATCAAAAATCTCTCATAACACAAAATTTAAAGTATTTGGTGAAAGAAAGCATTTTAAGGCAGAAAATACAAAGTGAAAATTTTTTATGCTCCCTATTGGGGCATTGAATTTTATTTAAAAGAGGTTGAAATAACAGCCAAAGGATTGAGCTATTTTACTAACAAACTAAGTAAATTTGGAAAGTGTCCTGAAACAATGTCACATTCATGTCACCAGTCTCTGCATATGTTTAGAGATCCTGCAAAATACCACACAGGAAAAGTATTTGAAGTTCTGGGGTCTTCTTTCTCTGTCTCCTTCTCTGTGTGTTAGTATGAGCATTGGCATGTTTATTTCTTATAAATTCACTTATATTCTGCAACGCTCTTTCTTGACATTTATTTAATAATTTATATGTGCTTTTAATATTACTTTTTATAAAATTTAGTTGTTGGCTGGTAAAGGTACCCAGGGTATAATTTATACCATCTAGTTTTTGAATGCTTCTGTCATAAATCAATATAACTGTAACTTTCTTGGCTGGAACTGGAAAACTGAACAATTTGTTGCTAGAAATACTGCTTGATAAATTGTTTATTAAATCTACTGAGGACAGAACACTTTGACCTGTAGCAGCAAAATTATCACTGAGCACATTAGAAGTTTTCCAAAAATACATCTCTGAAGCTCAATTTTGAAATTCATTTGATAGAGGGAAAAGGAGAATGGAGAGTTAAATGTCAAATTCAAGTCTTTTTGTCTCTGAAGGCTGTTTTTTAAAACATTTTGTTATATTGCCTCTAGAACCTTAGAGAAGGGTTTTTTGAGGGAGGTGGTGGTAGGGTTGGTGATGGTGTTTTTTGTTGTTGTTTTTAAAAATTCATTAGCCTGAGTTTCATCCACTTTATTGTAAGGAAAATAGTGTTATTTATATTACAGAGATAATCCAAGATTTCAATGAGCTCACACAGGTTAAAAAGCTTAGAAGAGTGACGGATATAATCACAAGCATGAAAACAACAGCAAGAATTATATTTACATTAAATCCTTCTGAATCCACAGTGCTCGAAAAACTAACCTAACATGTCTTCTTACTAGCAATCATTCATCTTAGAAACCTTTGCTGGGCTGCCCATAGGTATGAAATCTTATTCTTAACTATTCGAGTGACTCCAAAGATGAACAAAGAATAGATTAGGGGTTCTCAATCAGGACACATGGAATACAATCATGCCTCTAACTAAAGCATTGTTTTTTAACTCTAAATATGCCCCTCCATCTTCTAACATGGAGGGAGGCTGTTGAAACATTTCTCCTTCTCCAGCTTGCTTCCTGTTAGGTCTGAGAAGTAAGTCAACAGCGCAGGTGGAAGGCAGGATGATGGAAAAAGACCTTCATGGGGTTTTGCTTGGTTGGTTGCTGCTCTTGTCAGCATTACCTTGGTGCTCTTCACCTCAGCAGCAGCAACTGACTCAACTGGCATTTGTTTTCTGTTTGCAGCTACTTTAGTCCTCAGAGAACTGGACTCATTGTGCCCCTCACTGCTCCTAGCACTGAGGCAAGCTGTGCCCTTTTCCTCCTGCCAGGGGATCCTTCCTATCTTTTAGGTTCTCACGTCCTTAATAAGCAAGCAACTGTCCTTTAGAAAACAAAATATTTCAAACTCCTTTGTTTAAAAAATGAAGGTGGGAAAAATACCTTAAGACAGTGTAAATTAAAGCTTTGCTCCTGTCACTGTTTTTAAAAGCATTTATTTGACTATGAAAGCTCACAGAAAAAGAACCAAGAAATTCTTTGTTCTCCTAGCCTGAAGGGTGATAACTGCTCCCAGCATTTCCTACCATTTCCCCCTGCTCATTGTCTGCTCCTGGCATTTTCAGTCTTCTAAGGTATATATTTAACTTTCTGTTGAAAATTGTGCTTTCTGTTTTCCTGACTGAATATTGGCTGAGGAAAGAGTTGGTACTTAAAGTTGATACTGGAAGAACTGGTACCAAGAAGAGGTGGAATCCAATGTTGAGTGCAAGGAATTGGATTTGTTATAGTAGGCAGTTAGTTAAATATTACCAAAAAGAAGGGAACAAACCAATAAGAAGTGATTAAACATGATTAGTCTTAAAGTCATCCTGGGGAGTCTGCCCTACAAATGGGGAGAAGGAAAAACAGTACAGAGAAATTTTCACTAAGTGCATGCACAGTGGAAGCCAAGATGGCAACCACAAAGGGAAGGAGACACACCTGGGAAAATCTTGGGAAAAGACTGGGTAGGATAAGGATTTAAGCCTCTGAAAAACCAGGAAAGAGACTAGATAGTTTGAAAGAAAGCCTGCTCTCTCCCAAGCCCATGGAAATACAGGGAGGCTTAGCAAAGGCTCCAGTCTTCCTTTAGCAACCTTGTAGGCAAGAGCACAGTGATGATTGTGGTCCCAATGGGAACAGAAATGAAACTAGAATACTGGATCCTTGGATGCCAGAGTAATGGCACAGAAGCTCTGGGCCCTGTCCTTTCTCCTGTGCTTGGGGGGGAAAGTATGCTCCTGTGGCCCCAGAAGCTGGACTTCTTTGGCAGTGAGATGAATCTGAACCACCTGGTTGTGGATAAGACCTCAGGTATGGTTTTTCTGGAGGTAGATTTCACAATGCCAACTGTCTTCTGCTGCTAGACCTGCCAGGGAAGTGCCTTGTCGAATGCAGCCACCTTTGCAAGAGGGTTCTAATAAATTGTGCCACCATGGCTTAAATTCCTCCTTTGCAACTCTCCCTGAAATTCTTTTCTCATGGTCCCACAAGAACCTATTTCCACACTGTACCAGGATAGAACTGCCTTGGTCCCTGTCTTTCTCTGGTAACAGTTTGGCCATATCTTTGGCCATGAGTATGTTCTGAAATATTTGTTAATGGTAAATACAACAAAAGTACTCTATAGCATGTAGTGGCTTCCCAATTAATCAAATAATGGACCCTGTTTACTTATGATGAAGAGCCTATTAAAGCAAAGCTCCAGAAACCAAGTTGCAAATGTTGTTCCCTAACTTTTTATACGGGTGATTACAAGACTCTAAGATAGAATAGTTGTTTTAACTGAACTTGGGAGTTTCCAGATAAAGCAATGAAACAAACATGCCACACGCAAAAGCTCCTGACTTTAAACTGTTAGATCAGATCATTGCAAGAACATCATAGATCTCCCAAGGCCATCTGAGCAGGTTTGAATTAAGTTGAGAAATTTGATTTCCTGCATTTTTCCAAGCCTCTCTCATTGGCAGAAGCTATTTTTCCCCTTTGTCTGAGGAGACTAGCCTTCCCTTGCCTGAAGATCCCATAGTAATTCAGCTGATAGACTTGGCCTGCCAAGCTTGTCCATTTTCCTCAAATCTCATCCCCTCCCTTATCTCCTGACCCATAATTAGAATCAGAGCTCATCTAGAACTCAGCATGCTCTAGAAGAATACCTACAAAATCTGATGTAGAAGGAAGAAACATACTTCAAAATAATTGCCAAGTTTTACTAACTGACATCAGCAAAATATGTGAGGTATCGTATACAGACAATGGATGACAAAATATAATATTAGTTTAGGCTGAATTTATTGATATAGGTACATCTGACAGGAAATCTGTATTTAATAGTTTTGAGTGCATATCTGAAAGTAGCACTAAAAATTTATTTTTTTTAAGTTTACTGAAATATGTATTCAATAGTTATCTACATTCAAAAAAGCTCAGAATGCCAAAACTTATTTATCATAAAATAGAAAAATGCAAAGACTTAGAACAATAAGATTTATCATGTTCGAACTGCCTCCCTGCTGTCTTCATCTCATTCCCACCAAGACTTTCAGAGGATACTTTCTTCATTAGCTCATTCAGAAACAAATAGGAGGTGAGTGTGCTGGACATTTTCAGTACCACTTCAGATGTTTTGTAGTATTGGAGATATCATTATTCAATCTGCATTTATCACAATTGTGTTGAGTTCCCTATATCAGACAGAGATATTCCAGACTAATAGAAGCCAGGCAGATTACTGCCAAGGCTAAGAAGAGGCACCATACGAATAGCAGGAATGAATTACTCATCAGGATCTTTTTACTTGAAGCAATATTTGCTGTTAGCTAATGTAGCATGCTGTTTCTACTAAAATTTTACTCAATATATACAACAACAACAACACATTTATTGCCTTGGAGAGAAACATGACTTGGATTTCGATTATGGAGAGTCATGCGTGACATCACACCCAATTCCCAAAACAAGGTCAGTTCACATATCTGTGACAGCTTGATTGACAGAAATGTTGGGTTCTCTTAAGTCAAGACTGGCCACACTGCATCCAGTATACACTTTAAAATTTCCCTCATACCTTCTTCAAAGGAACCTATGGTTACTAACTAGGGTGACCATACATGGAAAGTGAAAAACAATCAATTCCTGAGAAGTTACTTCCCGGCTGTAAAGTGATGCTAATTTCTGGTGACTCTGATTACCTGGTGACCTACCCAGCCAGACACTATGGTGGTGAGGCAATATGTGAAGTTTTGAACTACTTTTGAATCACAGCGGGCTCAGTTATTTTCTTAACACACTCTGTGTTTTTTCCCCAATTCATGAAAGCATACTTAATATAATAATTAATTGGCTAATGGTAATCTTCTTGCATTAGATTTCTGACCCTTAAAGTAAAGATATATCAGAAAGAGCCAAGTGAAAGTTTAAGAGAATTTTTCCCCTCCAAAATAGCAAATATAGTACTGTATGTAACAATCGCCATTTTTTAGAAATGCAAGATGCTGTGTCAAATGAGAGAGGCAATGGAAAAGTCAGTTACTTTTTTGTTTGTGCAGTATGAAAAGGGATTCTAGAGAGCTTGACATTTATGTTGTCTCTAAAACAATGAAAATGTACACAAAAGAAATGTGGGGAGAGGAAGGCTACTCAGAATGACCATGGAAGATTGGAAAAGTGCATGTAAACAAATATGTGAGGTATGCTATCTTTATGAGGACTCTAATCCCCAGAGAAGTAGACAGGCAAACAGGTTACCAGACTACATGTACTATGCGAAGGGAGATGGACTTTTTGGATGATACATCTTCAAAGGTTGTTAATCCATGGAGTTAACGATCTAATTTGCTCAAAAGTGTAAGTGGTTATCATAAATATTAACAATTATAATAAAATACAGATACTTTGAGTCATTTTTATGATTGGAGAATGTTGGGGAAATAATTGGAAATAGCCTTCTCTACTAACTTCTCCCATTTTAAATTTAAGTCTGAGTTGGGTTAGAGTTTCGTTTTGTTTTGGCTAGCAACAAGAATTTAAGGAGCTCTGCTGGGATCACTACTGTACTAAAGCTAATATAAATAAATGAGTTGCCTAAAGCAATAGAACTTCCTCAACATATCAGTTAGTTTTTATGCATACTAAGCACACTTTAGATCTGTCACAACCAGCTGTTTAATTTAAACTTGTGACTGAGTATCAGAACTGCATCAGCAAAAGATATTCAAATCCAGTGAACACTAATTACAAAAATATTCACTCACATTTATAAAGTTTTCTCTTTTTCTTTATTTATTAAAAATAAATTGAACTTATTAATAATTAAATGGAGGAATGTTAAAGACACATTGTAGACCTAGATATTATATGCCAATAACTTATCTGCTCAGTTAAAAATCAAGACAGTTCTCAGAAGGCTCACCAAAGAAAATGTGTGTCATATTTTAACTTGCAAATTTTACATATTCGTGTGTTTAGATGATACCTTTATGTATGTGCTCTTACAAACTTAACATGAGAAAATATTTCCTGTTGACACAACATGCTTTCACCTACCCCACCCTGCCCCCTGTTTTTCAGTTGTGTGGTACTGTGGTAGAGTCACACGCGTTTTTGCTGTCATGCTAATAAGTCCTATACTAGTGATCCACTCTGTGTGTAGTCAGGCCTCGCCACTTTTGTGGTTAGGTTTTCCATGTGTTGAAGAAAACGATGTGGTGGGCGGGAGGAGTTAGTATATCATAATAAAAACTTGCTACTCTAAGTATGATTCATGTGCCAAAGAAATTGACATTAACTAGGAACTTGTTAATAATGGTAGAAATACTCGTGTCAACTGAATCACTATCTATATTTTCTCAATATCACCCGGGGACTCATGGGCATTGTAAAGATTGAAAAGCACTAAATAAAGTTAGTTACTCTATGATTTAAGCCTACTTGTGTTATTTTTATTAGGTTATACTAGTAGATCTTTCAATATTTTATATAAAGTATTCTGACTTGGATTAAATTATGGTAATTATGTCTTTATATATTTCATATTATTGAAATGTTAACTAATAAGCTTATTTCACATTTTGTTTAATAACTGAGCTATTTAAAACTACTCTAAAGTATTTCCTCAAATATTCCTACAAACTGATCCTAACAAGTTTCCTCAGGCATTATTAAAAAATAATATTCAATATTCCTTGTGATAGCTGTAATCTTTGCTGCTCCTTTTCCCCAAGCAATTTTAAAATTCTTGATACTATCTTCTATTTCT
>VMDR010030963.1:0-12192 GCA_007922815.1 Macrotus californicus
AAGAGATGGAATCCAGTGCATAGGTGAAGGGGCTGGCTTTAGATGAAAACACAGGCAGTTTATAGTAACAGGAGAGGAAAGAAGAGACTAGGCACAGACACAAGTAGATGAATAGGTGTGGGAAACTTTTGGAGGTTCACAAGGGAATGCTTTCTCTTCCCAGGGAAAGGAGAAACATAACTGAAGAGAAGTGATGAAGATTTATTTCGAGAGAGGCCAGGAAATACAGCCAGTCATCCCAGGATGCCCCACTGACCTTACCCAGAGTCAGCTGTTCACATCACCAAACCCTATGTCCCTCCCACATCAACTTCCATCCAGCTAGATTCATTTTTCTTAGCTGTCATCTGCTCAACTAGGCTCTGTATTTTCCCCGGTGCCTTCATTAAACCCTCACCCAATGAGGATAAGTCTTTTTTTTTAAATTCTTTTATTGTTGTTCAATTACAGTTGTCTGCATTTCCCTCCCCCACTGCCCCCGACCCCAGCCAAACCCACCTCCCTCCTTTGCTTCCCCCTTGGTTTTTCCCATGTGTCCTCTATAGTGGTTCCTGAAAACCCTTCTCCCCATTGTCACTTCCCCCCTCTCCTCTGGTTATTGTTAGATTGTTCTTAATTTCAATGTCTCTGGTGATAATTTGTTTGCTTTTTTGTTGTTGATTATGTTCCAGTTAAAGGTGAGATCATATGGTATTTCTCCCTCACTGCCTGGCTTATTTCACTTAGCATAATGCTCTCTAGTTCCATCCATGCTGTTGCAAAGGGTAGGATCTCCTTCTTTCTCTCTGCTGAGTACTCTTCCATTGTGTAAATGTACCGTTGTTTTTTGATCCACTCATTGACTGATGGGCACTTAGGTTGCTCCCAGCACTTGGCTATTATAAATTGTGCTGCTATGAACATTGCGGTGCATAGATTCTTTTGGATTGGTGTTTCAATGAGGGTAATTCTTGACATGCAGTTTACTAGGAAGAAAATAATACTGTAGATACAAACCATCCATTTATTTATCAGGAGAAGCTGCTATATACCAAGGGGTTCAGAAGTGTTCTATCTCCACCCTCTGTCACACCTCTAGAATCCAGGCTCTTCTCTCCATTCCCACTGCCAATGCCCTTAGTTCACGCCTTCAACGTTTCTAACTCGGGCTATTGCACCAACCTAACTCATCTGTCTGTCTCTGCTCTCACCTGTGTCCAGCCCATCCCTCCATATCACTGCCAATAATTAGTGAATGCAGCTCCTCTACTTTGTGATTGCCCCTCTTCCCTTTTTCAAGTTAAGGACCTAATTTTTCCAGCTGAATCATCTCCTTTTCTTTTCTCACATCCTTCACTGTAGCCATGCCAAGTTACATTTGATCCCTGAATACAGCAAATCCTTCAATTCCCGATTCCTCTGCACATCTACCCTTTCCCCACAAAATCTTTACTAGACACCTAACTCAAAAGTCACCTTCTCAGTAGCACCACAGCCAGATGTAGCATCTCTTGTGTGCTAACATGCCTCCCCTATAGCACTCATGTTTTACTGTATCAAAAGTATTTGGCTTCTTAACTCATCCGCTAGCTCAGTTACTCATTCTTTATTCTAAGCACTCAGTGCAATGTGGGACACATAGTCTATCAACAAATGTTTATTGAATGGATCAATGTGTAGGAGTGATGAGATTAAAAACAGCAGCGCTCCCTGGCTGGTGTGGCTCAGTGGATTGAGTTGTGGCCTACAAACCAAAGGGTCGCCAGTTTGATTCCCAGTCAGGGCACATCCCCAGTTGGGGGTATGCAAGAGGAAACTACACATTGACATTTCCCTCCCTCTCTTTCTCCCTCCCTTCCCCTCGCTCTAAAAATAAATAAATAAAATCTTTAAAAAAATATAGCAACACGAAAAATACATGTAAGTTGCTAGGTGAAACAAAAATAAAAATTTGTTAGCCCAAACAAGGTAAATTTCTGTGAAATGTTTTAAGAATAGGAAAACTTAAACAGGAAATCTCAGTAATCTTAAAGAAGTAGATTTAACTTTTGAGAAAGATGGCAAAATGAGACCTGACAGAATAATGCACAGCACAGCAAATACCCCTGTTTATTCATCAAGTATATACAGTAATGGATAGAATAGGCTTTTAGTCTGAAGTGTCTTTAAGGCTGATGTTGATTCTAGAAGACGAGTATCTGTACATTTAGCTCATAATAGATATACCCCAAGTTACTTTATATTCTGCACAATAACGGACAAATGTTGCAATGCGTGTGGATCTGCAATTTATAAGTCACTTTCACATGTATTATCTCATTTGATTCCCACAACAATCATGTCAGGTGGGTGTTATATCCTTTTTTTTAGACTGAGGAAATGTGGTTCGGGGATCACATCGTCTGTAAGACATTAAGAGACACAGCTGGGGTTCTAAGCCGGGTCTGTTTGACTGCAAATCTATTTTTCACTTTAGAGGCTGAGTTGATGTTTTCATGGCTTCTCAACAAGTACGCTACAGTGAAGCCAATAAATTGTATTTTATTTTCTAAAGAAGATTTTATTTATTTATTTTTAGAGAGGGGAAGGAAGGGAAACATCAATGTGTGTGGTTGCCTCTCACATGCCCCCCACTGGGGACCAGGCCAGAAACCCAGGCATGTGCCCTAACCAGGAATGGAACTGGTGGCCATTTGGTTTGCAGGCTGACACTCAATCCACTGAGCCACACCAGCCAGGGCGTGAGTATTTTTTTTTTTTGGTGTTTCCCATCTTTTACTTTCCTATTGGTCTTTTAGCCTGAATAGAATATTTAATTTCTTTTTTAAAAAACAAATATTTTATTTCTTTTTAGAGAGAGGGGAAGGGAGGGAGAAAAGAGAGGGAGAGAAACATCAGTGTATGGTTGCCTCTCACGCTTTCTGCCCACCCCACTGGGGACCTGGCCTGCAACCCAGGCATGTGCCCTGATGGGAATCGAGGTGTTGACCCTTTGCTTCTCTCCTCAGGGCGGTGCTCAATCCACTGAATAGGATATATTTTCTATTGACCTATGTTCTACTTGACCAATCTCCTCCTGGTCTGGATCTAATCTGCTATTCGACTCAACTATCAAGTTTTTAATTTTTAGTTTTTATAATGTTCAGTTGCAGCAGTTCCTTTTTCTCATGTAGAGCCTAGCTAGTTCTCTGCTGAAATGCTCCATCTTGGCAAGCATTATGAACATAATAATCAGTTAGTCTGAGTCTCTTAACTCTAATGTCTCAAGCACATGTCAAGGCCCTTCTATGTTCTCTTTTTTCTTACAGTCCTATGATCTGGTTTTATTAGGTGAATTGTGTCCTCTTCCCAAAAGTTCCTATTTTGAAGGCTTAACCCCTATTATCTCAGAGGATGATTGTGTTTGGAAAGAGGGTCTTTCCAGAAGTAATCAAGTTAAAGTGAGTTAAACAGGGTGGGCTCTAATCCAATATAACTATTAAGCTTATGAAAGGGTGGAAATTTGGACAGAGATACACATAGAAGAAGACAACGTGAAGAGACAGGGAAACCATGGCCATCTAAGAACTACGAAAAAAGACAGAGAAGAGATCTTTCCCTTACAGCATTCGGAAGGAAACAAATTCTGCCAAAGCATGATTTTTGAATTTTAACATCCCAAACCATGAGACAATAAATTATGGTTGTTTAAGCCGCACAGTCTGTGGTACTTTGTTATGTTAGCCCTAGCAAACTCATACTGGGAAGCCTAATAATTTTTGATTAAATGCCAGGCATTGCATATTAAAAGCTAGAATAGCTCTGGATGATATTATCTTCCTTCAAAGAAGATTTACTTCTGCTTCTGCCAGGTGCTGACGGACAGATCACCTTAATTCTACCTGAGATTGAGCCGATTCAAAGCTGTGATTCAGCCTTTGGGAGGAATGACATTTTTCCAGTTCATCCTTAGTCTTGGAGTTTGGCCCTTTGGGGATCCCAACGGAAAACCTGGGGTAATTACCAGGGTCCCTCCTGGCGGGCAGGCTGTAAACTCTGATTTCTGTCTTCTAGAGTTGTGAAATTGCAGAGAGCTATGCTGAGCTACTCAGATTTCTCCCTGCCAAACTTCTCTACCTCTCCGACCTATACCACTTACAAATGAGCCTATCACACAAGGGGAAAAGCAGCCGAAAATCTTGGACTAAATTCATTCTGTTTTCCTCTGTTCTGGCATCTTGGGCCCTGAAGTCCTGATTATAATGCTAACCCTGAACTCTCACTTTTTTCTCTATGGGCCCGTCAGGATGCTGAAACCTCTGGTCAATTTGTCTCTCAGTTACTACTTTGAGTTTGGCTCCTCAGTCTCTCTATCCATTGCACATACATTGTGGCTAATGCCTTGAAAGGCAATGGAGCCCAGAATGTCAGGCTTAACTTCAGTACAGGTCTTCCTCTCTGGGATTTTGACTCCTAGTTCCTTTGGTAGCTCTCTGGTGCTTTCAAACCACTGTTTTATAATTTTTCCCTTTAAAAATTTTTATTGATTGATTTTAGAGACAGACAGACCAACATTGATTTGTTGTTCCACTTATTGATGCATTCATTGGTTGATTCTTGCACGTGCCCTGAACGAGGGAGAGAGCCCGCAACCTTGGCATATTTAGTCAATGCTCCAAGTGAACTATGTGGACAGGGCCAAGTATTTTGTCATTTTTATCGGGCTTTTTTAGTTCTTCTTGAGAGACAGTTGATCTAATATAAGTTAATATGTCAAACCCAGAAGCAGAAGAACCTACAGCTATGGTTTCTAATTCTATTGACAGACCTGCCCTTGGTTCATTCATTCATTCTAGCAGATATTGAGCACATGTTATGTGTCAATAACTCTACAAGACTCTGAGAAACAAAAAGTCCCTGTCTTTAAGACTCTCAGTGGAATTCTTGAGGAGAAGACCACAAACACAAATGGTGAATATACAAGGCTGAAGTATTTAAAACTAGAGACGTGTAGAAGATGCAATATGGAAGATATGAAGTAATTATCTTCGTCTGATGCAGGGTCACAGGATAGAAGACATTTCAGGTAAGTCAACAACAGTATGACAGCCCTGGCTGGTGTAGCTCAGTGAATTGAGTGCAGGCCTGTGAATCAAAGGATTGCCAGTTCGACTCCCAGTCAGGGCACATGCCTGGGTTGCAGGCCAGGTCCCCAGTAGGGGGCATGTGAGAGGCAACCACACATTGATGTTTCTCCCCCTCTCTTTCTCCCTCCATTCCCTTCTCTAAACATAAATAAATAAAATCTTAAAAAAAAGAGTATGACAGATGAATAAGAAGTTGGAGAGATATAAAAAGAAGCACTTCAAGAGGAGATACCATTATGTGAGTAAAAATATGGCAGTAAGCCATATTTCTATAACAGAAATTTATCATTGGTTCGGTGCTGGGGGAGCTAGATGAGTAATAGGGTGTGATAGGACAAAAAGAGGAAAATACAAAGTTCTGATCGTGTAGGGCTCTGTCTGTCCTAAAAGTTCTTGATCATGCAGGTTATGGATATTGGCTTTCCCAGAGGTCAAAGTTCACCCCATGTTCAGACTCATGGAGAATTTAACAACAGAAATTTAAGACTTCTTCAGCCAATGGCATGTAAATTCAAAGGCAACATTACACGCTTACTTAGTAATGCAGTAGGATTACAAAGCAACAAAGTCCAATCTTTGAGTCACGTGACTAGTTTATAGGGAATAGAAATGAAACTTGTAAAACTCTGTAGTAGATACTGTATGGTCAAGAATTACAATTTAAAAAAAAAGGAAATTAAAAAAAAGAAAAAAACAAATCAACAAGAATTAAAATGATTTGAGTCTCATTTCCTAAGCTTGTAAGCTCATCTGCCTATTATGAAGTTCAACAAGAAGCAAAAAAAAAGTTCTAATTTTTCAGAAGGTATTTGTCTACTTTTGCCCTCAAAGATATTGACAGCAAAGAGCAATGTATTAAATGCCCACTGACTAGTGAGATGGAGTATCCAGGAAGTCTGACAGGATTTTTCTCTTTTGTGGATTTCAGATCTAACATGCCAGACAACACATAACTATCCCACAAAGATACCAAGAAAGCAGTATAAAAACACCAAACATCTACATAAACGGATGAGAAGGGTTTACATGATGATCTTTGTTGCAGGGAGCTGTCACTTCTGTGACACTGAGGCCAGCAGAGTTGAATGACGGAGATGAGCTTTCTAACTCAGGCTGACAGCAAAGAAAGGGTTTGGCAGACAAGGGACAGGACATTATCCTATATGATATGGAAACAGTCTAAGTGAAAGGATCCTGCACAAAGAAGCCAGAACATGTTCCTTTAAGAAAAGCAAAGTCACAGATTAGGCGAAAAGAAGAGACAAGGAAAAGAACAGTGGGCTTTGAAAAGCCCACAGAGGGGTCATCTGTAGTTCAGGACCAAGGGCTCAGCTCCTTAAATCTTTATTACTGCTGGCAAGTCACAACTCTGTAATTGAACAAACAGCATCCCCAAACACCACAAATCAATCCTTTATTCCCACAGAGGACTCAAGACCATTCGACAAGCATATAAACAAACCACATCTAGGAATTAATTCACCACTGAAACATCATTGAGAGAGCATAGTGCCTACCTAGCCACCACACACCACCATAATACCAACAAGGAAAACACTAGACCTTGTGCCATTTCAGTTAGATTCCCAACATTGGAATCAAAATTACCCGAGTTCGACATTGGTCACAGCGCCAGTGCTGGCCTTCAAAACCAGTCTACAACATTCAAAGGTTATTGTTAGCAAGACCTTAGTTCCAAACATCTCCAAAAGAATAACAACAATTTGGATTCTTCTTCTCCCCAGGGGAGGAGGTGGGGAAAAAAAAAAAGGTGGAGGAAAGCAGGAAAGGTTGAATCCCTGAAGAAAACTCACATCCCTAAGATTACATAACACTGCCCAGAACTAACTGAACTACAGCAGAAAAATTTCAAACACATTCCAACATGCCTCTAATTAAGATCGTTTTGGGAGGTTCCAGAATTATAGGTATCAAACATGAAACCTAAAGAATTCACCAAGATTAAAAAGATTACCAACTTTAACTCAGAAGAAAAACATACTGGAAGAAATAGGTTAGCGAGAATACACACATAATGATGTCGATTTGCCGACTCTCATACCATTTTAGGTATAGTGGTTAGTGATAAGCACTGAATGACAATGGGCTGGGCACTGTACAAAACAGTACGTTAGATAGGGTTCTTGTCCAGAGAGTTCAAATCCGGTATCTTATATGCTTCATTTTTCACCAGAGAAATGTTGATGTCCTGTAACCATGAACTTATTTTACAACACAGCAAGAAATACAGGCAGGACATATGATAATATGAAATGTCTAACAACCGAGAATTTTTGTAGCATGTAGAAGCAAGCCGGAGTACCCACATGAGGTATGTATTTTGAAATATTTATGGAGGGTTAAGCAGAAAGGCTAATTTAACACCTACACATCAATTGCACGGAGACAGGGCTGTGGAATATTTGCATTTACTACTCAGTGAGAGGACCATCAGCAGCACGGGCACCAGAATGCCAGACACAATTAAATCACGTGAAATTTCACAATTTCGAAGATAGGCAATCGCCTTCCCTGAGAACTGTAATTTACATAGACTGACTGAAAGGCTCTCAAACATAAAATCCTGGCTATAAAATTACAATAAAGAAGAAAAAGATAGGTATCAAGAGATAGCCGTGAGGTTCTGTATAATATCAGATTTTTAAAATGTATAATAACACAAATAGCATGCACTGAGTAGTTAGTCTGTGAGAAACTGTGCCACATGCTTAGTATGCATAACCTCATGTGATCCTCATAACGACCCTATGAAATTGGTTCTATTACTAGTAATAACTATTATTTCCATTTTGGGGGATTGATTATTTAACCTGAGCTTCTACTTCCTCAGCCAGAGGTTAAATAATCAATCCTAAATCACACATCTAGAAAGAGACAGCAGTGAGAATCAAACGTAAGTCTGTCTGACTCTCTGGTTGGTACACATAGCCCTACTGATGTCACTAAGGAGATACGACCAATAACAACTGTAACAGAGCAGCATGTACCTGCTGCAAAACACCAAAACGACCTGAGCCTCAGAGAGACATTTATTCTGAGGATAACAAAAGGGGATTTCAAAGTGTCATCAGCAGCCTTGGCTGGTGTAGCTCAGTGGATTGAGCGTGGGCTGCGAACCAAAGGGTCGCCAGTTCGATTCCCAGTCAGGGCACGTCTGGGTTGCAGGCCAGGTCCCCAGTATGGGGTGCATGGGAGGCAACTACACAATGATATTTCTCTCCTTCTCTTCCTTTCTCTTTAAAAATGAATAAAATCTTTAAAAAAACAAATTGTCATCAGAAGATGAAAAATGTTGTGAGGTGACAAAGGGAAAGAAAATCTAGCCCATTTCCTACTTTATTTTCATGTACCCTCTGTTAAGAAACAAGCAAGGATACAACAGGCATAAGTAGAAGGAAACTGAAAACAGAGACAGAAGAAGAGATTAAGAAACACTTGCCCTCACATTCCAGCGCTCTAGAAAGACTAGGGGCTAAGATTTCCAAACTGCTGTCTGGACAGAACTGTGGATAATGAGAGAGGGACAGAAGCCCGGAGACAGGCAAATGTAGTCTTGATTTTTCAAAAAACAAAGTCCTGTTTGCAAGCTGGCGAATTTAAGCTAAATTCTAAGCAAGTTGCATAGAATATATTATTGATTATTAAAGAGAAAGAAATAGACTTCTGGGTCTGGGTAGAATGATGGTTTTTTTCCCCCTTCTCCCAGCTAAGCACAACTATGAAACGTGGAAATGGCACTGGAGACAACCAGAGGAGACCTCTGAAAGGCGGTAAAGAAGCTGACTGGGGACCCCAGAACTACAGAAACTGCACAATAACAGGATATTTTGCATCCCACATGCAACAAAGGCCACCCACACCTAGTGTTTCCAGATCCTCCATCCTAGCAAGAGAGGTCAGTGGCCTAGGTAGATTCACTTCTCTCCAGAATCAAACAGGAGCCCCTCTGACAACTTTAGGCAAGCACAACATCACCAGCACATGGGGGGCTAAAGGCGCTCTGGGCACATTTTTAATGTGTGGTTTGGGTGGTTGTTTCCACATCAACAACACCAGCAGGGACTCAAGGAATTCAGCTCAATTCTGACACCATCTACGTGGATAGAGCATCAGTTCCCACAGGTTAAGGGTTCAGTGTCACAAGGCTTTCCTCCCCTGGCTTCAGATGCCAGCCACAAGCCTAGGTTTATCACCTGAGTTTCTGACCAACCAGCTATAGATCAGAGGTTCCAATGACCCTCCTTGGGTTTGATTAATTTGCTAGAGTGACTCACAAAATTCAGAGAAACATTTTACTTGTAAGGTTACCCCTTTACCATAAAATAAATGTAATTCAGGAACAGCCAGATGGAAGAGATACACAGGGAAAAATATAAGGAAAGGACACAGAGCTTCAAACCCCTCTCTGAATGGATTCACCAACCTGGAAGCTCTCTGAACTCTCTCCTCTGGGGTTTTTATGGACGTTTCATTATATAGGCATTATTGATTAAATCACTGGCCATTGGTGATTGATTCAACCTCCAGCTCTTCTCCCCTCCCCAGAAAGCAAGGGGTGGAAATGAAAGTTCCAACCTTCTGAAAGAGGTTGGTATCCCTGGCAACCAACCCCATCCTTAACTTCTTTCCAAAACATTCATTCATTAACATAAACACAGTTGTGGAAAGGGGCCTGTTGTGAATAACAAGACACCTATTTCACCTTAAGGGCTCTGAATAGATTTCAGATGATGAAGACCAGAGACCAGCTATTATAACAAAAGAAGTTCCCACTGCTCTTATCAGTCAGGAAATTTCAAGGGTGTTGGGAGTTGTGATCCAGGAACCTAGGTCTAAGATCAATTATATGTGAGAAATGTATTTCTGTCATCTAAATGGACAAATATATATTTCTTATAAATCACAGTATCACAGGAGCCTAGGTAGAAATAAGTAGCCAGGGGAGGTACTTTCCTTGCGCACCCAGAGATACTGAGGTTGGCGGGCAGTGCATACAAAAGAAACCCAGCTATAGAAGAGAGCCTTGTCTGGAAAGCTTCTTTGTCCCTCTGGGCCCCAAACTCTCCACCAGCCACCCAAAACACACTGGTGGCAGAATATAGAACCAGAAATGGGATTCAAACCACAAGAACCATTCGGTTCCAGGAAGCTTCTTTGTCTGACAAAACCAACACTCTTTTCCTTCCCAGAGACACTGGGCCAGTGTGGGGTGGGGGACAGTGGTAGAAAATCCCACTGTGCGCCTCCTTCACTCAGAGACATCCAGTGGCAGGGCTGAGCAAACCCTCTCTGACCTGTTAGGCAGCACCATCAGGGACCAGTGGGCACTTCAACAGGACTAGATAAAACCAACATATCAGCCCTGAATGGCATGGCTCAGTGGGTTGGGCATCATCCCTCAAACCTAAGATCACTGGTTTGATTCCAGGTCCAGGCACATGCCTGGGTTCCTGGCCAGGTCCCCAGTAGGGGGCGCATGAGAGGTAACCACACATTGCTGTTTCTCTCCCTCTCTTTCTGCCTCCCTTCCCCCCTCTCTGGAAATAAATAAATAAAATCATTAAAAAACAAACAAGCAAAGCAAAATGATACCACAAAGGCCAAGACTCACATGCTAAACCTAAGCAAAGTGGCTGTCTGCTAAAATAAAGATTTAAATAGAATCCAGAGTCACCAAAAGTGATAGATACGCACCTATGATACAGTCAAAAATCACCCATCACAACAAGAACCAAGAAAATTACATCCTGAAGGAGAAAAGATAATCAATTGAGGCCAACCCTGGTATGAATCACATATCAGAATTATACGACAAGAATTTAAAGCAGCCATCATAAAAACGCTTCAGAAAATTATGAGCTCTCTGGAAACAAACGAAAAGAGAAATAGAAACATTTCTTAAAACAGAAGCAGAAACTAGAGAAATAAAATACATATAATGACAGAAAAAAGATTGCTGGCAGGCTCAATAGTATAATGGAGATGACAAGCATAGAATTCATGAACTTGAGAACAGAAGAGTGGAATTCACCCAACCTGAACAACAGAGAAAAAACATAAGCTGGAAAAAAAAAAAAACATGAACAGGGCCTCAGGTATCCGTGGGACAGTAACAAAAGATCCAATACCTGCATCACTGGAGTCCCAGAAAGAAAGGTGAAAGGATGTGAAGATGAAAGAACATTTGAAGAAATAATGGTAGAAACTCCCAAAATGTGGTAACAGAGACAAATCTAGGAAACTGAATCAACTCCAAGCACAATAAACTCAAAAGAAATCCATGTCAGGATACATCCTAACGAAAATTTGAAAAAATGGAAGACCAAAAAAGATCTGGAAAGCAGACAAAGAGAAATGACATGCTACCTAGAAGAGAACACAGACTCAAAAGGCCGAGGATTCTCTACCCTGCAACCATGGAGGCGAGGAGAAAGGGCTGCAATATTTTATTAAGTTCTGAAAGAAAATGACTGTCAACCATGAATTCTACATCTGGTGAAACAATTCTTCTGGAGTGAAACAGAAAAAAAAAAAACACAGCACATTCTCAGATAAAGAAAAACTAAAAGAACTGGTTGCTATCAGACCTGCCCGGAAAGACGGGGGAAAAAGCTGTTGTTCAAACACAAAGGAAAATGATAAAAGGAACATCAAGAAGAAAAAAAAACAAGGAAAAGAGCGGAAATATAAGTCACACAATATAATATCCTTTTTCTCCTGCGTTGCATAAATTTTGAGGATTGAAACAAAAATCCTAACATGTGATACTCCAAACAATGGCATTCAAATGTGGGGAAGGTAAGGAGACAAATCAGGTTTCCAAATGTCACTCAAGTGATAAAATGTTACCAGTAGACTGTTATGACTTACAGAGATATATTGTAATACTCAACAACCATTTTGTAATAACCATTACAAAAATTATATAGAGGTGCACTCAAAGACATTATAAATAAATCAAGTAAAAAATGTCCAAGTAACCCATGGGAGTACAAGAAAAGAGAAACAAAAGAATGTAAACCACAGAAAGTAGGTAAAATACCTAACAAAATGGTGGACTTAAGCA
>VMDR010030964.1:0-12192 GCA_007922815.1 Macrotus californicus
AACTGATCTGTTCTGGACTATTTACATGAAAATTTTTGCCTTAAAAATCACTTTAAAGCTTTGTGAATCACTTCTATGTAATTGGTATTCAGTGATCTTCAGAAGTAGTAACCTCTGAAACTTTATTTATGTATTTAATGAATACAAACTTTTTGGTCACTTCCTATTTGCAGGCACAACTCTGTGGAAACAGATGAGGGGGATCTGAGTGTGGAAGCTTGGTCAGAGTTTGTAAATCTTGAGCTGGATCTCTTTATTGTTAAGACTTTATTTTAGAGAGAAGGGAAGCGAGGAGAAAGGGAGGGAGAGAAGCATCTATTGGTTGCCTCTCACATGCCACTAACCGACGACGCCCAACCCACTGAGCCATACCAGTCAGGGCTTGAGCTGAGTCTTTATAGCATGAGTGGAAGGTAGCCAATAGAAGAAAGTAGTAGTGACCGTGGGGGTCATTCTAGGCAGAGAAGACAGCACATGTTTGCCTTCTACGTAAAATACATTTGATGCTAAAGGTGATTAGGAGCCATTAATCTTTTTTTTTTTTTTTGCTTTTTAAGAGGGACCATATGATCGAATTCATATTTAATAACATGACTGTAACAGTATTGGTAGGAACAATTAGAGGGGATTGAAAATGAGGCAGAGAGAGCAGATTTTAAAAAGTGATGATTTCCTGCATTGAGGTAGCAGTAGAGGTAGATAGGAAGTTGCCTGCATTCTGGTAGACATGGGAGAAAGAGAGAGTATGGATTAAAAAGAAATTTATCAGGTATAATTACCAGGGCATAGTGATCTTTCATATACGTGGTGAGAGAAATCTGATACCTCTCTGGTTTCTGGCTTGGGAAACTGAGTGGATCACGAAGAGAAAGAATATAGGAGGAAATATTTGGGGGGAAAATAAGTAGTCACGAATATATTAAGTTTAAGATTTTTGTGACATCTAAGTGAAACGGACTAGTAGGTATTTGAAAATGATCGTTTGGTACTGAAGAGGAAGGTCTAGAATTTCAGATTTAGGAGCATCAGTTTATACATGATAGTAGAAGCATTAGGAATAGGTAAGATGGGCCAGGAAGAGTGTATACGTGGCTGAAAAAGGAACTTTGGGAAACAAAAGCATTAAAGGGACAGAGCTGGGCAGACTAAGGTAAAGGATGTGGGAGAGGAAGGGAATACGTGCCACAGCAAGGTCCCTGAGAAAACTGGAGTTGTAGGAGCATAAATGTGTGAACGGGCTTTCAAGTTGAGACAGGACACATTCTCTTCTGCCAGAGGAAGGGAAAAAGAAAAAAATGAGTTTGAATGGGATAAATTTGTATAAGGGGCATAGTGGAGAGAGGAAGTTGTGGACAGTTTGACCTGTAACCTCTGTTTTCTTGGTAAGATAGCAAAACAGGCTTATTGCTATGATTAATTAGTAATGAAAGAAGTGATAGGTAGGAAGTTTGAGAGGAGCAGTGGATCACTTTAGAGAAGAAATTGATTGGAATACTTGAGTCTTGGCAGGGCAAGTGGTTGAGTGATGATGGATGGTAAAATGTAGATTAGATTCCTAAAGAAGGAACTTTGATTGATTGGAAGAAGATGGAAGGGGTAAGGGACTAGCAGCACCAATTAATTCAAAGAGCAGTGGAGCTGGGGAGAGAGCTAGGATAGGGCTGGGACAGTAGTGGGGTATGGGCTTTAGAGTACCAAGTAGTACGTACCGCCCTAGAGGGTGATGAGGCCCAGGGAGCAGGTGGCAGAAGGGAAAAGGGAAAGAAGGTCATTGGGGTTGAGGTGGTCATAAACAGGGTTTTAAATGTTTTTTTCTTTTAATGAAGTGGTCTTGGTAAGAGTGTAAAAAATAAAAAAGTGCAAGTGGTCTTCCTAGGCTCTGTGTTCTAAGTTTCCTTTTGTCCATTCAGTCCTGATAAAAGTAGATTGGCAAGGATTTTTACCTTAAAAAGAGGTCCTGTGGTAGAGTTCTTCAGTGTCCAGTGCCTACTAGCTGAGGGGATGTTTGGTGAAAAAGATGCCTTCTACTTATCATGACAGGACTCTCCCTTCAGCCAGCTGTTTTGGGGACTGAGGGCCAAGTCGAGTGGCTCTTCTGGTAAGGAGAAGATCTCATTTTCAGGACCTTATGGCAGTGAAGAATGAGAGCTGGGTAATTTTTTTTCACGTCTATTTTAATTTTATTCACATTCTTTTTTGAAGGAGGAGAACATCATTAGTTAGTGACCTGTTCAAATCCCAGGATAAACCCATTTTACCTATGACAAAATTGGATTCACTCAGTTTACAAAGGACAGAGCAGGCATTAAACCAGAGTTTAAACCCAGAGGTTAAACCCAGACTCCTTGCCCTATTTCTGTTCCTCCATGCTGCTTCTTCAGGTTTAAATTATATTGAAGAAAGGGAAAAAAATTCATAGTCAAATTATGTGATTCCAGTTAGGACGATTTATGGGCTCACTTATACCAACTTCTGATGTCCTGCTTGCTCCCAGGCTATCAGTTCAGAAAAACTCCTTGGTCTGTTCCCAGGAGGTGTATTCCAAGATAGTCTTCTTATGACCCTGCTTTAATCCAACTGATGCTGCACAACTATTTTCATTTTTGCCTTCTCTTCCAGTTGGCATCCATCTATTCAATTATACTGATAGACCTGCAATCACCATGTCTGTACATTTGGTAACTTTTCTCTTACTTGATACTTTAGCTTAAACATTTTCCATGTATATAAGTCTTTGTAATTACCATTTCAATGAATGCAATATCTTTCATCATAGTTCATGTACAATAATTTACTTAACATCATTCAGAATGCTTGTGTCCAATTTCCTCTTGCTAATATTGATAATGTTGCTGATTAACATCTACACACAGCTCTTTTTTTTCCTCATGAGTTATCGACTCTCAAAGGGAAAAAAATAAGCCCCCATGTATTTTGAAAATAACTACTGGAATCTGTGAAGTAGTATTTACATCCTTGAAATATGGTTGTGTATAACTTTCCCTTGTTGTCAGCAAGAGAGGAAGGTTTGGGACAAAGATTTTATCAGCTGTCCTTTTTGAAGAGACTTACTATAATTTAATAAAAATTTATTGGTTTCCTAAGTGTAAGGCATGGCAGGAAATAGAGAAATGAATGAGAAAAATGCCTTTATCTTCATGAAGGTAACTCAAAGTTGAGTAAAACATTGTCTTTCCACTAAGCTAGGGACTGTGCATCCTTGACTCTATTGCAACATGCCATTTCAGTTTCACGTGTGAGGAAACTGATTTAGAGAGGGTCAGTAATTGCATGAGGTAGTAAGTATAGCTGGAAGCTGGAAGAACTGGAATGTGAATGCATGTGCATCCATCCATCTCTAACTCTTCTCCTTTTTTCCATTATATCATGCTGCACATGCCTTTAAAACATGCTTAGCTTGTTTTTACCATTGTTCCCATTTGTATGTCTTGCTTCATTATTTGAAGACAAAGAGCCATTCTTTCCATCTTGGAATTCTTCCATTTTGACTTCTGTAACACTGCACTTCCCTATTTCTTCTCTCTCAGTATTCCTTCTCCTTTCCTTTACGTGTAAGTGTATCCCAAGTTCTGTCTTTAGGCCTCTTCTTTCTCCGCGCTCATCCCCTGTGCACTATCATCTACCCCCTTGGCTTCTGTCCTCACCACGCTGCTGTTGACTCCTAAATCCTCTTCCTTAACTGTAAACCTGTGTTTCCAATATCTCTCACATACTCCAGGTAGAACTTCTTGCAATTATTTTCTTAAAACGTGTCCTTTCCTCCCATTTTACTTGTTCTGTTAAATGGTATTTATCACTATTGCTTATGTTGGTCATATTTGGCTATCTTCTCTCCCTCAGCTCTCCTTTATTCATTGTCAGCTGTCCCTTTCAGCTCTGTCATTTCTAACATACCTATCCTTTTTTTCTGTTTTGTCAGCTGTCGTTAGGTAAATATTTTTCAAGGCTTTGGACTGTAAACTAATTGCATTTTACAGTAAAAAATCTTACTGGTTTCAATGTAGTAATTGTTTTATGAGTTTATTGTCCTCTAGAGAGTGTTCTAGCTCTGTTAAGTATTCCCAAGTGTGGGCTTGACTTTAGGTCTTTTGATTTTACCTGCCATCTAAAATCATAAGACTTCGGGCAGCATTATACCTCCCTGGTGCCACATGAGTACGTTTTTCTATCCAAATTGGTATTAAATTGAAATTTACCTTTCTTTTAGCTCTTTTTTCATCCTATGTCCTCCAAATAATTAATTTGGTCCTTTGGTAAATTTGTTCTAATTTTGAGGCTCTCGTCTCATAGATGTGAAAAATATGTATATATTTTAAAAAGTATAACATAGGAGCTTTGATAAAGGGAAGCAGCATTTAATTTTTATATATGCATGAATTTGTACGTAGTTCTAGTAGTGGACAGTTGTTCATCCCCTGCCTACCCTTCATTCCCTCTTGTTTCCTTCGTGGTAGGCTGCACTCTTCCTTCATTTTCAACCCTTTGAATTTAAATGCATCAATCTCTTTTCTTGCTCTAGGGTACCTTGATTAGTTTGATTTAATTTAAACACTTCATTTCTGTTCTTCATTTTTCACCTTAATTTCTGTCCAAGTCACATATAGCCAGTGAGCGCTCCTGGAAAAGGAAAGTTTCATTTTTCTTCCTTAAGAATTACAGCAAGAGACACTGTCTCTCCTTCTAGATAGTGTCATATTAAGTTGTGAGGTGTAGAATAGCTACAGCTAGTTTTATTGCCAAGATTGGAAGCAGCCTGAGGATGAACCTCCCCATGGAATAGCAGAGAACCAAGAGAGTAGCACAGAAGTGAAACTGCAGGCCTGATGGCCTTAGGAGTTTCTGGGTCAAATTTCCCCTGGACTTTTCCATTAGTGGCCAGTAAAGTCTCTCCTTCTATTTAGAAATTGTCATTTATTTGTTTAGAAACATGTATTATGTAGCAACTGTATAATAGGCACTGTGATAGGCATTAGTAATATGGAAGAATGAATGAAGTATGTTTTTTATCTTCATGGGGCTTGCAGCTGGAATGGAGAAGGAGGTATGTAATATGAATGGGATCAAATGTTGCAGGGACAGACCATGGAAAGCCCACAAGATGTAAAGTCTTTTCAGTAGTAGCCATGGAATAAAGTGTTGGAAGAAATTGTTTATGTCCCTGCTTCTGGTTCTGTGAGAGTGCCAACATCAGAAGAACCTGCACTATAACTCTACTGCTATCTTCATGTTTTTAGCATTGATTTAATTTCAGCAAAACATTATTTTCCACATTAAATTAGTGTTTATTTGTATTTAATTTGTGAATTTGTTGGCTTTGTAATTTAAGAGCTATAAAAAGGAGTTTATTTTAAGTTTTATTTATACATACTTAAATTTGTCAGTGACTGAGTAGGTCCATGAGATTTTTTTTCTTTTCTTTTTTTTTAACATCGATGTGTGGTTGCCTCTTGCGAGCCCCCCACTGGGGACCTGGCCCGCAACCCAGGCATGTGCCCCGAATGGGAATCGACCCAGCGACCCTTTGCTTTGCAGTCCGGTGCTCAACCCACTGAGCCACACCAGCCAGGGCTGAGATTTTTTAATTTTTAAAAGATGTCCTTACACTACTTAATTTTGAGAAACACTAGTAAGAGTGAGTGCTGGGAACCACTGAATTGAGACAGTGGATGGATGGAAGACAAGATTGTAGATAGAGACATCTCTTAGTTTAGGTTGACAATGAGAAAAGAAATTTGAAGGGTTAGAAGTGGGATTAGAGAAGAAAAAGAACAGACGATGTGTGTTCACTACATGGCCTTCTTGGCTGATAAGATTTGTGGGATGAGGGAGAAACCCCAGAGTCCTGGTCAGTGACATCTGATGGATGCTGCTGCTGCTCAGAGAAATAGAGATTATGGGCAGAAAAACAGTGCTTTTTCTGGTGCTGAGGTAGAAGTTGGTGTGTGTGTTTAAGAGAGATGATAACATCTGCTTTGAATATTTTGAATTTATGATGTTTTTCAAACATCTAGATTAAAAATTTTTCTAGTTCAGTAGACAGATAAGGAAGAGGAGTATAATTTATGAGTCTTCATCATTTAGAGAGTTCAAACCATGGGATTGTGAGATTGCCCAGGAAGATTTTATTTAGTGAGAAGTGAGGCCAGGGATGTTCTAGGTGGCCTTGGAAGAGGAATCAGCATTCTCTCCCCTTGCTGCTTTTCTGTGTCTCTAGGCTCTCTATTCAGAATCTCTGGTGGGTGTGTCTATTTTGGTAAGCAAAGGATATTGAAAAAGAGAAAAAATACTTGTCAAAAGATTAATTTGAAGAGTAACAAGTATTAAATGCTGCAGTGTATTTAAGACTTTTGCCTCTCCCAACTCACAGATTGCCCTCTGGAATAGAGATATTAAACTACCCACCTTAACGTACTCTATCCAAGTCTGCAGAATGTGGCTTTTTTTTTTCCCCATGAGGGTCAATTCAGAAAAAAATAATTATTTTTACAGTTACGTAATTTCCCTATGGGTATACAACGTATCTGATCAGAGCAGGGGATATTTTTAAAGCAAGAAGTTAAAAGACTCTTTTACACACATAATCCTTGACAAATATAAGGAAATCTGAGTTTGAATATTTCCATTTATACAGGTTACTCTTTTTTAGAAAAATTGATTTTAGAAAGAGAGAGAGGGGGAGGAAGGGAGAAAGAGAGGAATAGAGAGACAGAGACAGAGACATCATCGATTTGTTGTTCAACTTATTTATGCATTTATTTGTTGTTTCTTATATGTGCCCTGACTGGAAATCAAACCCACAAGCTTGGCCTATCAAGATGACGCTCTAACCAACTGAGCTACCTGGCCAGAGCCTTATAGAGGCTGCTCTTGAGGATGTGGGCTAGGCCTAGGTATGAAGTTAGACTGCAGCGGTCGGGAGGACCCTGATATAGAGATGTTGTCAATAAACATTGATAGTGAAACTTTTCAGCAACACAGGGTGCCTTTGAAAATAAGATGTTACAGTTTCAAATTTGACAATTAGAACATGAGTGTAAAAAATGAGGAGCTATGAGATATGCCTAATTATATCTAAGGCTACAAATAGTCCTTTGGATAGTTTTTTTAAAAAATTTTTTACATTGTCTTTTATTATTCTTATTTTTTATTTTAAATCTTATTTATTTAGTTTTTCGAGAGAGCAGAAGGGAGGGAGAAAGAGAGGGAGCAAAACATCAATGTGTGATTGCCTCTCATGTGGCTCCCCCTGGAGACCTGGCCTGCAACTCAGGCACAGGCCCTGACCAGTAATCGAACAGGCGACCCCCGGTCCACAGCCTGAGCTCAATCCGCTGAGCTACCAGCCTGGCCTTGGATAGTTCTTGAGTTTAGGGATGAAAATACCAGTTATATATCTTTAAAAACACTTATTACTTTGGAACTACTTTAAAAAACAACACTCCATTGTCCTCTTCCTTAACATGTGTATCTGTAAAAATATTTGTTCAACATATTGTATACTTATTTTTAACTTGATTTATTTATACTTATTTATGGCACATATATGAGTCTACTCTTATTTGTCTTAGGAAATCAAAACAGTGTCTGGCAAATTTGGCATCCTTTACTGACCTCTAGCATGCTGCAGGACTGATTTTTGGAAACTGGGGATTTAGAAAGGTCATACTGACTAGAATTCAGAAAATAGGACAAATTACATTGGCATTTATGATGGTTCAGTTTGATGGTTCTTTTGACTGAAGCAGAATGAAATATTTAATTTGAGCATATACGGGGTACCTAGGGCCATGGTGAGAAGGGGGAGAGGTTGAACATTTGAAAATGATTGTGGAAGAAGTTTCGGTGACTGGCAGATTAACTTCAACTGGCCCAGTAAGAAATTTACCCAAGAGAGTTTGAGATGGGGTACGTGAGTACACATAATTATGTAAAGTATACATAATAATTTCAGTGTTCTTTGGTTTTTACAGTAGTAAATTTGCTGTTGTGTACATCTTCGAAGTATATCCAGAACCTGACCACTTTTTACTATCTCAATCACTGTTGCCTCTGGCCTGTCCAACATCATCTCTTGCTTATATTATTGTAATAGCCTTCTAAATATTTCTGCCTATTGAAATCATTTGAAGATTTTAAAAGTTCCTATTCCTGGCTTTTACTGGCAGTCATTCTGATTTAACTGGAATGGGTTGCAACCTGGCATCAGGATTTTTTTAAACTTCTGGTGTTTCTAATAGGCAATGCCCCCAAATAATCAGAAAAATCAATACTCTTTCCCTGAAGTAGTCCCTTTATTTTATTTTATTTATTTTAAATTGTCCCTTTACTTTTACTATATTTCTGTAGTAGCTACGGTCTTTTAATTTGGCATATTTCCACTTAAAGTTATTAAGTCCTAAGTGTATCCCTTAGTCTTCTTAGTTGTAAGCAGTGAAAGCTGACTCTAGCTGATTTAAGCTGAAATGAAATTGAATGGCATTTGTAGAAGGCTGGATGGAGGCACCCTTAGAAAAAGTACAGGAACAAAGGGAATCTGAACAGCTAGAACCGTAGCACATCGTGCCAGCAAGACCATTACTGCTGTCTCTGCTGAACACTGACTGATGCCTTGGACTGCCCTACTGGTTGCGCCGGCTGGTTCACGCCACCACTGGTTCTGCTGCCATCACTGCTGTTGGAAAGTACATGTTGCCTTCACTATGGCCCTTGTGAGAAAGAATCTCTTTCTGTGCTTTTCTGTTAACTAGTCTCCTCCACATGATAGGCGTGTGTATTAGAAAAGCGTGAGCTGTCAGGGCATGTGGGCAAGTAAGTACATATTTCACATTTTCAATTTTTAATAGTGCAAGATAGGCTCTGTCTTGCATCAAAACTCATGAAGTTGGGAATTCTCCAAACACAAGCAAGGGCTTGATTGGAAGCCCCTCAAAATAGCCAACAATATGTTATTTATTTTTTGTATTAATTCACTTGTCCTCAAACTAAGAACCCATAGGACACTGGTGTTCTTTCACAATTATTTTTAGACATTTAGAGCATGATACTACATGTCCCTTAGTAAGTAATAAGAAGTAACAAAATAAATGAGCAAGTAGCAAGAAAATTAATAGGGAAACTTGAACATATAACTTGTAAGTATTTATGTATTATTTTTTGAGGTGTGGAGACCAGTATATGTAGAAAATAGACATGTTTCTTGATAGTTAAAATGTTAATGAGTTTCTCTGATGGAAGTTATATATCAATATTTTATGATAACATTGCCCAATAAAAAAATAATGTAGGCCATAAGTATAATCCATATGTATAATTTTAGTTACATTTAAAAAGTAAAAAAAATTAATTTTAATAACATATATTATGTAACCCAATATGTTTATCATATTGTCCCCTCAGCATTCAATATAAATATTTAAGGGTTAGTTTACTTTTTTTTTATCATACTAAGTCTTCAAAAAAATCTAGTGTGTATTTTAAACTTAGATCCCTGGCTGCTATGGCTCAGTGGGTTGGGCATCATCCCACAGATCGAAAGGTCACTGGTTTGATTCCTGGTCAGGACTCGCTCCTGGGTTGCGGGCTGGGTACCCAGGTTGGGGGCGTGCAAGAGGCAGCCAATTGATGTTTCTCTTATACATTGATGTTTCTCTCCTTCTCTTTCTCCCTTCCTGTCTCTCTAAAAATAAATAAATAAAATCTTAAAAAAAAAAAAAAAAACAACAACCTTAAAGCACAGCCCATTTCAAGCTAGCCACATATAAAGTGCTTAATAGCCACATGTAGCCAATGGCTGTCATATTGGACATCACAGTTATGTGGCATTTTATAAAATGCTGTATGATTTCTGAGTACTGCTAGTTAAACATAATTATGATGAAGTGTTTAGACACCTTATGAAACCTGGGTCTTTAGAAGAAATGTAATCTAAAAGGATAGCAAGTGCTTGGTTATCCATTCTCTTCTAGTCCAAAACAGTTTTATTTGATATTGCAATGTTGTGCCATTTTTATAGTGGGGAGAAAAGTGTGAAATGGAGAAGAGAAATATAAGTTTTTTCATTAGGCTTTGCTTTCCTTGTTTTTTATTTTCTGAACACTGAAATTTGTGAGGAATTAGGATATTCCAGATGTGCCTTAACACAGAGAAAAGCAACATGCTATAGTGCAGAGCTTGCACGTGAACAATTAAATTAATGATATTATATTATTGTGTGTGTGTGTGTGTGTGTGTGTGTGTGTGTGCGCGCGTGCGCATATCTCACTGCTAGGCTTTAGTGTCTGAAGTTTTGGAAATAAAAATCATAATAGTGATTGTGCTCTAGATTTTTCTATTATATGTGATTTCTTTTCCCTGGATGATTTGTGTTGAAAGTAAGTTTTGTGTTCTAATTATTTTTATTTTTACAGGCTGCTGAATCAGGAATAATAAAAGTTAAAACAATAGCTGCACGAAACACCGAAATTTTGGCAGGTAATTTTTTGCATTAAAAATTCAACAATTAATGAAAATTTGACTAATAGAAGTAGAATCTTAAAAAAAAAAAGTTTTGTAGCATAAAGTTTCTAACTTATTAACTAACTGGGTTTCCCAGAGATGAATGCTATAAAGTTCTCTGAAATCAAAAGCGTAAAACTACCAACTCCTTAAAGGCGGATTTTTCTTACTCATCTTTTCATTCTCCTCCATCTTGCTGTCAGTCACCTAAGACACATATTTGTTGTGTCGAATTGAATGGGAGATTGGTTCTCAGTCCACCTTCTAAGATCTATTTTATCTTTAATATAAACCAGTCACAATGTAGTATTATACTAAATTTAGTGCTACTATATAAGTTTTGAGCTCTGAGACTAAGACAGTATAGTCATGAAGAAAGAATAGGAGTGGGGTAAAGAAAAGAAAACACGTGTTTTCTTACATTCTCTTGGTTGAACCTGGTGTTCAAGAAGGAATTTTAAGAGTTTCTCTTTGGCACCATTTTGATATAGTCTACTTCTTCCTTTTCTTTGGTGCCTCTCTGTTCTTGCCTCAAAAATGAACATGGAGAAGAAAACTGACATTTTTGAGAATTCCTTATATGTCAGGTATTTGTGCCATTCTTTTTTTATAAGACAACCTTGTGGGGAAATATTCTTTATAGTGGAGCAAGTTGAGATGCAAAGAGATGAAGCTATTTGCCTATGGTCACATGGTAGGTGGTTGAACCAGATTCAGATCCAGGGCTGTTTAGAGCTAAGTTCTTCCTGCTGCATTGTGCTCCCATGGTATTGTGAGGGTTCCACACCAGCTACTCCCCCACCCCCTGCCCCCAGTGTTTCTCCTTAACCATTGCTTACTTCACTATCCTTCAATTTGCTTTTCCAGTTCCAATAGTGCTATTGGCCTCAGCTAGTTGTAGGAGAAAAGCAATTAGTTTACACAAAGACTAAATACTAATAAAGAATCTCTTTAATTCTCATAAATATCTTTACGTTTTTTAAAAAAAGATACCAATAAATCCCTAATTGGTGGAATTTCGAACAGTATTACAAATAAAATGAAGACTTTTGGAGGCAGCTTAAGGGTGGGAGGTGAGAGTGGATTTCATTTAGGCTCTCCATCTTTGCTGGAAATTTGCCCTTAGAGTTAGCTCTCCTAAGTTACACTTGTTTCTCACAGCCTCTTCTCTGATTTTGAACATTCTGTCAGAATGCCACGTAGTTTTCTAACATTATTCATAGCACTAAGTAATGCTCTGTGTGCATGTTGAGAAGGGGTATAGTGAAAGTGATGGGTAAAGACAAAGGTATGTATTGGCGGATTGGGAGGGTGGGCAAGTGGATTTTGGGAGATGCATGTTGGGTGGATTGGTTACTGTGAGAAAATTAATGTTTAAAGAAAAATTATGACCTGGATATTTTTAAGTTGGAGACATGATAGGCCAATTATGTTAGAATATTATTATAAATATTTACTTTTACTACTATCATTGCTGATATTATGGTAAGTCCTTAATTATTCTCCAATAATAAACGTTTTCATTGGATCTGTAGTTGATGGAAGATATTTTAAAAAGACTGATTTCTTTGGAGGATCACTATCTATTACAGACTTGCATGCTAAGTAAAATATCTAATTAGTTAATCTTAAGGATGAGTAAGAAAAATTTTGTCTCAGTCGGTATGAGTTTAGTAT
>VMDR010030965.1:0-12194 GCA_007922815.1 Macrotus californicus
AGACAGAGGCTATCTTGGTCCAGTTTACCTGTAACATTGGCTTATGATAATAACAAGTATAAGTAAAACTAGTGACTCCTACAAGAGAGGTATGGTATAAACTGGTAAATTATACTCACATTCTAAAGGAGAATTCACTGAAGAGGTGTTAGTATTGGAACACCTGACTTCCAATCTGTTCTTATATCAAGGAAACCTTTGGAAAAGGGGTAGAATGTGTTTGATATAAAAATTTACTCTACAGTGAAGTGTTATTGTGAGATTCTGGTGTGATGTTTAGTCTGGTGCTACCCAAAGACTGAGGGAGAAGACGATTAGCGTAGATCAAATGGGTTATTTTCAGGACAACTGATTATCATCATCTATGAAGTCATTATAGTCTAATAAACTAGTACTGTGATATTTTGATCTGTGTTTATTACCTTAAAGAGCTAAAGGGAGCATGATTAATATGCTGAGCCCAAAGCCAGGGGCTTTATAAACAATGCCTTCTTTAATCCTCACAACACTCCCTTGAGACAGCGTTAGTAACCTCACTCTGCAGTTGAAAAATGTGGAGCTCTTGGGTATTTTAAGTAACTAGCCAAAGGTCAGACAATTTAGTTAGTGACAAAGTCAGAATTCGCCAAGGGTGCAGATTTAGAGATGCTGAGGTGTGTGTCATGTGTTATACCTTTGGCCACCCACTCTCTCCCGTCCCCTCCCTATTTTAGAGACATTGTGTACAGCTGACACAATGATTGCGGATGTCACACAAAACCTGCAAGGAATTTTAACTGCCTTGCTTTTGCTGAGAAAGAAATGGGCAGCAGAAGTAAAGATTAAGAAGTATCAGAATAACACAAGTCACACAGAGACTCTCTAAATAAAGTACATGTAAAGTCTAACTGTTTATATTTTCCACATGCAACAGTGTTAATATCTAATTAACATGAAATTATCAATAATATATCTATAGTTAAGATATATCTCTTGTATACATATATATTTTCTTTCTTATGTATCATACACATTTATGTAGATAGATGTATACATATATATCTTGATATATTGTATTTTGCAGTGTATAATGCACATATTTTTGCCCCAATTTTTGAGGAAAAAATAAGGATGTGCATTTTACATGGGTATAATGACTACGTACCGTGAGTATAATTATGGGTATAATAATCTCATGTATAATGCGCACAAAAACGTGAGTGTGCATTATACATGGCAAAATATGGTATTTTGATACGTACATCTATCTATATAACTATCCATTGAGATAGTTTTGACAGCAAAATATCAGTCTAGGAATTTTTAAATGTAGGTTCAAAATATTTGATATGACCATCATAAAAAAACGTGGGGACTAATTTTTGTCCCCTTGCATTGGGCCAGCTGCTCTGACTTGGCTCTGATGAATAAAATGTGGCAGAAGTGATACTAGGTACCTTCTAAAGCTGGGTTCGAAAACGTGCATAGAGCACCTCTGCCTGGCCCTCTCTTGTGAACCCCACCCAAGAACCAGGCACTGCACTGTAAGGAAACTCAGGCCACCTGAAGGACTTGGGTCACCAGATGCAACCAAACTCCCAGCCGGCCTCAGGCTTCGGCTGCCAGCTGCCCTTCAGAGGCTCCGGCTGAATGCATGGAGGGAAGTAGAGCCCAGCTGTCCACGTGAGCAAAATGACATCGCTGTCGTTCTAAGTCGGTGAGTGTGTTATTAGTGTGTAGTGATTATAACTAACGCTGCCATGGGTTGCCATATACAATATCACACTCTGGGGGGCTAAACAACGGAAGTGTCCTTCACAGGCCTGGAGGCTATATGGAAGTTCAACAGCAAGTTGTCCTCAGGGTTGGTTTGATTCTGAGGCCTCTCCCCTTGGCCCCATCTTGAAATGCAATCCCATTCTGAGGCACTGGGGGGTGAGGGTCTCACCCTATGGAGTTTGGGAAGACAAAATTCAGTCCATAGCAGTAAGTTTTGGGGCAGTAGTTTTGTAGAAATACATAATTAGTGTAACAATCATACTATTTTATAATAAAAACTAGCCACATTTGTGCTCTTCAGTATATTTACATGGGAAATATATTAATATCACTGGGACATGAGGCAATTGCTGCTGGAAAAATAATAGTAGGGCTATTCGTGGCAGGAGCAGATGTCTTAGTAAAAACAACCATGATAAGGAAGTTACCGAGAGCCTTGACTTATTGAGATGTGTCTGTGCCCCCAACTATTCACCCAGTCAATGCTTTTCAACCTTTTTCATCTCATGGCACATGGCAACTACTAAAGTTCTGTGGCATAACAAGAAATATATTTTTTGGTGATCTGACAAGAACTATAGGTATAATTTTGATGCATTCATACAGGATGGCTATTGTTGTATTGCTATTATCATTTTTTATCGGATAGTCTAAGGGAAAAGAGGTCAGTGCCCCTGACTAAATAGTCAGGTACTGCATGTTCTAAAAGCTCTTGCAGCATGCCAGCTGTTGAAAGTCGCTGCCCTAAGGCTTGGCACACAACATCTCACCCAATCTTCACAACAACGTACAAAGAAAGTATTAGTGTTGGATTATATTCAGGACAGCGGAGGCTATGTGAGGGGGGGAAGGAAGAAGAGAAAATAAAAACAGTAGTGGCCTTGAGCTTTAGAAGGTTATGGCGCCTCTCTCAGAAGGCAGGTATGCATTCAACCCCTGGCTCTTTCGCACACTAGCTTTTTGTCTTGAGGAACATTATATACGTGACTTGTCCAAGGTCACACATGTAAAGCTGAGTTCAGATGAAAAATTCTGTCTCCTGCCTCAGGGGACTGTGTTTCTTCCACTGTCATTGTGCTCTTTAAAAAACATTCTTTCAGCCCTGGCCGAATAGTTCAGTTGATGAGCGTGTCACCCCAAACCCCAAGGTTGCAGGTTGGATTCCAGGTCAAAGAAGCAACCAATGAATGCATAAATAAGTGGAACAACAAATTGATGTTTCTCTCTCTCTCTCTCCCCTCTTCCTCTTTTTGTCTAAAATCAATAAATTAAAAAAACCATTTTTTAAAATCTAGCTATAGAGAATATGAAGCAAAATTTCTTAATTGACTTAACTCCTTTATTCCTCTATTGTATTGAATAATCACAAAACTGTACCACCCAGGAGAAGGAATGTGAGTAGGGAGTATAGAGAAAATTCTCCCAGTGAAGACATATTCTGGGGGAATTATTAACTCACCCTTTAAAATCACGCTTTCTGTGAAATACTTAGATGCGGGAGCTTTTCATGGTGCAGATGAAGTGGCTGAGAAATCACAAGGAAGTGAGACCCAGGCATGAATTCTGAGGTGACCGTGATGCAATTTTAAATGAGTCAAATGCAATTGTGGCCTTAAGACAATAAAAAGTATTATCTTACAGTTCTGGAGGCAAAGGATATGAAAGGGACCTCACTGTACTAAAATGGTGTTGACAGGGATGCATTCTGGAGGCTGTAGGGGAGAATCCCTTGCCTCTTCTGCTCCAATAAAGCAACCTAAGAAGCATTTGCATTTCTGAACAGTTAACCCTAGTACAAAGGAGAGAAACCATTAAATCTTTGCTGCATACCATAGGGTTGGCTCCTCATACTATGACGTTACCCGGGAATTTTGGTTTCCATTCTCCCCGCTGGAACAGTGACAGCCTCACAGGGTGGCAGAGGATCCTGCCAGACAGCAGTCTACCACTGCTGATTGAACTGGACAGGTGAGTAGGGCTGTGAACACGTGCTGTGTCTCTGTACACTGTCTCAGCTGGAGGGAAATCATTTCCTCAAAAGTCATCTAAGCTTTACACGGATCTGACCCTGTCTCCCTTCTGGAGTGGAACTGGAGCATACGTCAATCAACCAGCAAAGCGTAGTGCGTGCAAACCCTTCCCACCCAAGAGTGTAAAAAGAAGGGACGTGAGGCTGACAGTAGGCAGTGCTTAAGGGCTAATCATTCTCACTGTGTTTTGCAAAATCACTCAGTTGCATGGCTATAGGAAAAGGAGTTGAATTTTCTAAGACCTGGGGCCCTGATTAAAAACTAAGGTTTTAAATGTTGCATGAAGGTTACATTATTCAGGTGAGCTCAACATATGGAATGAAAGCATTTTCCAACCTTCCCTCCTCCTACCGCAACCAACAGTTCCTGTGAGCAAGAGACATTTGCACTGAGTGTTTCTGCCACTAGCCAGGCCAGACAGCACCTAGATATGTTCAGGAGCGTGTCCTGTCGGGGTAAAATCCTACATCCATGCATTTGCTTTCTCTTGGTATCTCTTTGGTATGGTGTGTCTGCTCACCTCACAAACAATCTTAAGAGTATGTAAAATTTCCTTCAGTGATGTATTAGTGAGATAAATTCCTCTAGGGAGTACCAGATATTTGCCTAAAGCTCTATATTTCAGTTTAGTAACTGGAGAGAGAAAGAGGGGTGGGGAGATGGGAAAACTGAGGCTTGAAGATATGAAGTAACCTGCGCAACATGCTGTAGTTAACAAATGGCAAAGCCAGATCTTCACCCCTGGGGCTGCAGTCCCCTCTCATCAAATGGTGTCATATCCTAACTTTATGTGAGAGGGCCCTTAAAAGAACGAACAAGATTCATCAAGCAGACAGTGGCAAATATTCAAAGTTTTCTACCAAAAGTTTTCCATAACAGAAATACAACTCATGATGTTGCTCAAAGACACTTTACCATAACATAAGCTACTGTGTCTCATGAACTGAGAATATTCTGGAAAGTTCCACATGAATAAAATGTATGAAAATAGCTTCACTTAAAAAAAAATCAACTTTATTGAGATACATGTTTCAGTGATTTCCTGCCTCAACCACCAGCCCTGGGCAAGCACTGCTCTGCTAGCCTAGATAAACTACTTTCTTTAGAAGTTCAAGTACAGGGAGAATGATGCAACAGTCACTCTTTGGCTCAGCACGATGTCCTTGAGATTCATCCGCATCAATCCACTTCTCAGTATTTTGTCCGTTTTCCTATCACGTACTATTCCTTTGCAGAGCCACACTGCAATCGCTCACCAGTTCTACGGGTGCACAATTGGGTTATTTCCAGCTTTGGGCTGAAAAGAGCATCACTTTTATGATGGCGTCTAGCTGCTGTCTTTTCAGAAGAATGTCCCAATGAGCTATCCCATCACTTGTCGGCTTTTCCAAGTTTGCAGGGCTCGCTGCTCTTTGGTCTTGGACACATCAGGCCTTGGGTTCCGGCTGCAAGAACTCTATGCCTGTGCTCATCGCGTGCCCCTCAGTTTTGATGCATGTCCTCTGTTTCTGACAGGCTCCTATCGAATTTTGATCTATGACTTTTGGTTCCCTTCAAATCATGTGAACTCCGAGAATCCCATCCTTATAAATTGATCCATAATAATATCGCAATCCAGTCACCACGAGCTGAAGGTTTGAGGGTGGCCGAGAGCACCGCACAGACCAATGCTCTCAAGTCACCCATCAGCTCTTCCTTTACCATCGACTTCCCACGTTAATGGAATCTGCCTCTGAGTTACACTTCTCTCCCATCAACAACAAAGCCATGTTGGATTCGTCAACAAGAAAACTGAAATGCATGGGAGATGAAGAACCTCCTGGTATCATGTTCCGTGGTGAGAGAAGAAAAAAATAACGTGGAATTCACTGGGCCTGCCAAGCTGGCCGCATCATCAGATGCCACGGGGTGGCGTTTCCTACACTACACCCTCTGGTCAAAGGCTCCCTCTCACAGATGAGAGGTTACAACCTCTGGTTTTAAGCTAAATCCTTGCATCAGATCCACCACGGAGATATCTAGAAAGCGGCTTAAGTGAACCACAGTCTGTCTGCAGAACTGGGGTGATAATCCACAGAATCCTTCGGTATGGCTGCTTCGTCATTATGGGCATGTTGGACCTCACTGCATGGAAATGACTTGGGTCTCGGTGAAAGGATCTTGAAGTAGGTCAAACATTTATCATTGCAATAGACAGAAAACTTGTTTTTTATTTGGCCATTTTTTCTCAACACAGTAAGTTCCATTGAACTTGAAGCGACCCATGATTATAATAGCCATTTCATCTTCCGACTGGGGACGAGGCGAGTTTGGGGATAGGACAGTCACTTTTTCTATGGTCCTCAGAGGAACTTTTATAAACCACGTCCTCTTACACCTCCTGAATGACGTTTAGTCTTGTGTGGTGCCCGCACCACAACCCGACTGTGACGCTGCATCCATTCACTAACACACTTAATGTCCCACACCCTTTTTTAGTCTATTTAAAGCAAAAAGCAAATAAACCTCTTTCCAAGTATGTTTTGGGATGTCTACTTTTATCACATTTATGGAGAATTTGGGTAACTTAACTCACAAGTACCTACACTGCAGGGATCATCTCTGTGCATCGGTCACCCTCCGCTCCACGTGAGATTTGTTCCCTAAGCACCTGAAGGGAGGTGAGGGGAGCTCCACGGCCAGGCCTGATGACAGAGGTCACATTCTAGCTCTACCTCTCGCTAGCTCTGTGACCTCAGGCAAGCATCCATGCTTTTGCCTCAGTGAGCCTCGGCCAACCGTCTGTAAAATGAGAGTGATAACATCACAATAATAATAGCAGCCACCTCAGAAGGACGTCATGCAGATAAAATGACATAACCAGTGCCTGGCACAGAAGACGTACTCACTAAATATTAGATATGGTGCTTGCTCTGTCAGCCCCTCTGGCGACTCAAGGGATAAATAAATGGGAGGCCAGATCTCCTTCCATAGGACGCATTCAATAGAGTGGAGGGGCAGGGAGGGAAGGTCTGCGTGTCAGCGAAGCAGAGAGGGTCCCGGGCAATGCTGTACAATATCAGCATTTTGCACTGATGTAAGGCAGCGTTGAATGATGTGCCACATCCTCGCAGGCAGCCTCGGGTTCAGGGTTAATTGTGCAGAACAGCTATTTAGTGGAAAAGCAGGAACAGCGTTGGGTCTGCCTGGCTGCAGCAGAGCCTTACAAACGAGGAAGCTATCACCTCACACTCACTAGTGCATCCTCACACACAATGGCATGATCAAGCTTTGATTCAGTTTTTATTGGTTACTCAAATGTAATTTAAATATTAATTCAAATACGAATCAGTTATTATTGTTGAGATACATTTTTCTTCACAATGACTAAGTATTTGCTAACTGTAGCTGATTTGAAACTAGGAAGGATTAGAGTGTATCTAAAATTCAGAAGAAAAATAAAAATATATGGGAGTTTTGCTCATTTCATGGAGCCCACCATCAAGGGGAAATACATTTTTAAGAATGCTCCACACAATGGCAAGATACAAAGGCATTTCAGAAACAGAACAGGCATATCTGAAGGCTATTTTTCTTTACTACGATTGACTTCATCTTTTATTTTTCCAATGTGAAGAATATTTCCCAACACATTCCTGAGTGAACCCAGTAGATGACGTCTCTCTCTTGCAACAGAAGTGCACATCACAGAGAGTGGGTCTTCATTTAATAAAGGCCTCTGGAAGTCTGAGAATGAGGGAGAACCTAGATCCATTCATTTTGTAAACTGCACCCAGTTTCAGCCCTGGCTGGTGTGGCTCAGTGGACTGAATGCCGGCCTGTGAACCAAACTGTCACTGGTTCGAGTCCCAGGCTAGAGCACATGCCTGAGTTGTGGGCCAGATCCCCAGGAGGGGGTGTGGGAGAGGCAATCATACATTGACATTTCTCTCCCTCTCTTTCTCCCTCCCTTCCCCTCTCTAAAAATAAATAAATAAAACCTTTAAACACATAAATTAAAAAAAAAAAACTGTACCCAGTTCCAAAACCACACAGTAGGGCATAAATACCATGGGAATTGCTATTTATGTCAGAGCAAACTACAAATAAAAAAGGTGATGATGTTGCAATAGATCAGGGTTATATTTATGACGTCCCCCAAACAGAAGAGTTTCATCCACCATAAACCCAGCCTAACCAGGGTACTGTTTCCAGGGACGTGTGAAATGTGAAGGAAGAATATTAGAAATGTGATAAGAATTCTAAGGCCTTTGGTTGACTGTAGCGCAAGAACACTTTTTGGATTTGACAAATTGCTAACA
This sequence comes from Macrotus californicus, assembly GCA_007922815.1. NCBI lineage: Eukaryota > Metazoa > Chordata > Mammalia > Chiroptera > Phyllostomidae > Macrotus > Macrotus californicus. Next base: position 8,090 of record VMDR010030965.1, read on the forward strand.
GAAATGATTATTTCGTTTTCTGCTTCAGAATAACCCACAGCAGAGATCGGCAAACTGTCTGCAAAGGGACACAGAGTAAGTATCTGCATCTTTTTGGGGCCATGTGGCCTCTGCACCAACTACCCAACATGTGTCAAAAGACACATGTTTCTTATTTGGGTGTCTCAGCTCTGTCCTACAGCTTTTGGTCTTTGTTTTCATGGCACGTACCATACCACCCTGATTAAAATAAATAAGGAGACATTAAAATTAGAAGGTACCTAATCTTGTTTCTATACCTTCTTAACTACAGGTCCAACAGTGTGCAAGATTCATTTCTTGGGCCAGGAACGGAGTTAGGAATAAGGATGCAGAGTTGAAAAAGCCACAACCCCTTCCCTTGTATATCTTAAAAGATGTTATCCAAAGAACCCGTCTAACCAGAGAAAGGGAAAAAACAAAACAAAACTAGATAAAAGAAGACTGGAGTTTGGAAGGCTATAAACTTCATGGGGTGAGAAAGAAGGGAGACTAACAGAATACACTACATGGGGAACAGAAGGGACCCATAACTGTCACAGGGGTATTGCTCTGGAAGGTTCATGACTGGACTGGTCTCTTTATATGCAGTGGGCAAGTAAGCTCACTTGTCCAATATATTTTGGCTTATACTATTTTCTTTATAGCCACTTTCTCTTATGTGTTGGGATACACACACACACACACACACACACACACACACACACACACACACACACAATCTTCCCAGGGATGCAGATTAGGGCAGCGTCTTGTCATCGGAATTGAGATTTTGAATCGGATTGATCCTTTCTGGGGAAAATGCACCACACCCCTGCCTCTTCTTCCTATGCAGTTTGCTTTGGGACCGAACTTCCTGCCTGACTCAGATGCAGTGCCTCGCAGGACTTCCTATTTTGGTGAGTCCCCTGTGTAGACCCCCTAAATACTAACTCAGGGAGCAATAAACAGTGGCGATGTCTCCCCCCACAGAGGAAAGGCCATTGTCAGGCTTGCTCCTTTCCCCAGAAGTCAGCTAACCTTTCATGTGAGTGGCGAAGACTCCGTGAAGCTGCTCCCGTAAACACTTTAGAAATGCCACTTAGCTGGTACTGTGGGGGAGAGCTTGAGAAAAAGTCTCCAGTGACAGAATCACACTTGTTTTTCATTCCGTCTTGGAGAACTTCCTAGGCACTAGAGCATATTGCTTTCACTGAGCTGTCATTTCTGAAAGCCAAATTGCACAAATACTTTTATAGTCACCCAACAGAATTTCTAAATGGGTTTAGTGTCATCCCAGGAATAACCACAGGGATGCGGCTTCGTGGTGTTTTGGCCACCTGCCCCCTCTGTGACTCGCGCCACCCCTGAGGCAGTCAGGGCAGGTCCCTCCCTGGCTGCCAGGGAGAAGGAGGCTCAGAGAGGCAAGCGCGACATCCTGGGATTCAAACCGCCTTCGACACCCCTTGTGTTTGACAGAAGAATGAAGCTAAGGCCCAAAGCATGAAGTAACTTGCCCAGGAGAGATGTGAAAGGGTGGCATCACGGACTCAGGAAGGGACTAAGTCTAGACCAGGGCTCCTCTCCTTATTTCCAGTTGGTTCTCTGCTTGGTGCTCCTCTACCAATTTAAAAATAACAGAGACAAAATGAGATAATGAAATTCATCAAGTGACATCTCAAAGCAAACTGGCTGCATTAAAAGTAAAGCCTTTCAAGAGCAGAATGACACCAGGTGCCAGGAGTAGGCTTAAAATAAAAGCTTAAAATGCCTTGTCAGGAGAGAATTAAGCTCTGGGCTTCCTGTTATTCTTCCTCTACTATGCATTTCTGGTGGCTGTCTTTGAATAGATTTTTGGATAAAATCAGGGTTTGTATATGCTCTGTCTGGTTAGTAGTTGCACATGAACTTTGAAAAAATAACTAACAATAAAACTTCATGTACTTGAACATTTCGCTCAACCTACACTACCAAAAATGACCATTATTTTGGCTTATACCTTGAGTTTAACTATTGTATAGAGTGAAGTGTGGCATTTCTGAAATGAATGGCTTCTTCATTTGTTTTCTAAGGCCTGGAACAGTGTCTGACAGACCATAGGTGCTCTGCAGATCTACTTCATGAAATTCAAGTAAAACAATTCGTTTTAATACTGTGACATGGAAAAGAGCTTCACCAAGGTGCAGCGATAATACTGTTAACAATAAGAGTTAGTGTCTGAAGGTGTGTTATGGCCTGACACAGTTCTAAGGGATTTACACGGACCTACTCTTTTGTTTCATGAAACAGTCCTACAGGGTACTGTTAGTACCCACCATACAGAAACAGAAACTAAGGCATAAAAGAATTAATTAACTGCAACATAAAAACATATATGATGCTTCGTAAACATGTTTTTTTGGAATTCTCAACATAGTAAGCTTTATGCTTTATCACATACTCATCTTCAGAAACTTAAGTAATAGTTGGCAATAGTCTTATAATAGCACGTGATCACCTCTGATATTTTTAAATGGATTTCCCTTTGGACTTTCTCTTTACCTGTCTCACTTTGCTTATCTTCCAAGGATTCTGCAAACGGGCTCCATCTTCCAGTTTGTTTTATTCAGAGACAGAAATTTTCCAGTCCCCCCAAATAAAAAATAATCTGTCATAATATCACTTTACATGCTGGCAAAGCTACGTTTTATTATTCTCTAACAGAGCTCAGACCTAAGCAAATTATTGTGGCTAGCATCTGCACAAATCTTAAACTATGAAATTCACAATGGGTTGACACAGGAGGCTATTTCTAAATCTTTTGCAACATCTCTGATATTTTTATGGTTTGCCATCTCCCACAGAGCGCTTCTTCCAATCTGTTGCCTTCTTTCTACATGAAACGCCACTCTGATTCTGTCCTGCTGCTTAAGAGTAAACTCCCTGATGTGTTTGCAATTTTATTGTGATCTATTTTCCCTTTTCCAATAAAAGTGAATTTTACAGCCCCTCTCAGAGTGACCGCTGTGAAAACAGAAAAGCCCTCAGAGTGATACTGACGACAAGCAAACAGCACTGCATACAGTTGGTGTTAAATAAATGGTACATGACTGTAAATTATTTATTGTGCCATTATTTTTAAAAGATTTTTATTTATTATTTATTTTTAAAGAGAAGGGAAGAGAGGGAGAAAGAAAAGGAGAGAAACATCAATGTGTGGTTGCCTCTCACTTGCCCCTCACCAGGGATCTGGCCCACAACCCAGGCATGTGCCCTGACTGGGAATTGAACCAGCGACCCTTTGGTTCACAGGTCAGCACTCAATCCACTGAGCTACACCAGTGGGGGTATTGTCCCACCATTGCAATATAGGAAATGCTGAACAAGAATTTACAACTAGAAATAGGTAGCAAGCAGTGGCAAGGAGAAAAGGGTTACTGTTATTTTTTTCAACTTCTACTTTTATTAAATCCATAAATATTTTTGCTTTGCCTAATTAAACACTTTTGTCTAAAACAGTGACACAGTGAACCAGTAATGGAGGTTGGCTAAAGATGCATGAAGATGACCTATATGACCAGGTCAAGACGCACAGTCTAAATCAGGTCTCTCCAGTCTGTTTGTTCTTGTAATTTATGCTGCACGCCTTGCACACCTTTGCCCTTTCCAGTCCCGTCTGCATGAAATAAACTTCCACACGTCGCCCACCTGGGAAACTCATCTTCTTCTGTGCAGTCGGAGTCCTGGCCTCAGTATCTGAAGGCTCTTTCCAGGTATGCTCACCAACTCGCCCCTTCATCCTCGATGCAGAGCTTACCAGGGATGTGAGCTGTGTAAATACCCTTGGGACACATTTTGCTCATTTCCTAGGAGCTTCCTCAGTAGCTTCCATTTCTATGTCTCTTATTGTGCAATTTTTATAGTGAGGGCCCATACCTTGCTTGTGAGCCTCACAGAATCCGCAACAAGTTTTAAGTGCTCAATTAATAATTGTTGCATTTTAATGTCCAGAGGATTTTAAAAACTTTGAACATTTTGACTTATCCTTGGCACAAGTTGGGAGTTAGATCATTTTGCTTATATCCTTAGACCATATTCATCTGAGAAATAGATCTGATTTAGATTCACT
>VMDR010030966.1:0-12191 GCA_007922815.1 Macrotus californicus
GGAGAGGAGGGAAGGGGAGGGGATAACAAAATGGTTAACAACTGGGAACCCAGGAAATGCCTTCTCATATCCTGTCCCTGCTTCTCTATTTAATTCTCATTTCTCTGCCCAGCAACTGTCTCAGTTTACACATCACGTTACAGCTGTCATCCAGTTTTGAAGTTTTTCAATTTCCTTCACTCAAGACAGTAGCTCAGGCTGAATTAGAATATTACAAACCCGATTTCAAATTTCTGATAGCAGAATCCGATGGGCTCAGTTTGTGTCAGATCTCTACCCATGGTCTGATCATCTGTGACCACGGAATGAAATTATGTGGCTAGACACATGGTTGTCCAGGGCCCATCTTTAAGGAGAGGGAAGTTAAGCTAGACCATTGAGAGATGAGCCAACACCCAAAAAGTAGTTGAAAACATTGTTAAGTGGGAAAGAGTCATGTATAATAAATCCTATTCCTGTAAAGTCAGAACAAAAACAATTTATATGCAATTATGTGTCTTTTGCTCATGCATATATTAAGAGTTTGGAAAGACTTTAGTAAACAGAAAAAAATATTTTCATATTTTAACTTTTCATTATGAAATAATTTCAGATTTACAAAAGAGTTGCAAAAATAGTACAAAGAATTTCTGTATACCCTTACCTCCACTTCCCCAAATGTTAAATGTTACATGACCACATTAAAATGATCAAAACCAAAGAAATAACACCAGTAAATACCATTGACTAATCTACAGACCATATACAAATTTTGCCAACTGTCCCTTTTTTCATCCTTTTTTTGGACAATCCAGGATCACATAGTGCATTTAGTTTTCATGTCTTTTTAGACTCTTTAATCTGGGATAGTTTTTCAATCTTCCTCTGTCTTTCATGACCTTGACACCTTTTCTCTTTGGCATTAATTAATAAACATCTTCTGGGGAGGTATTTTCATGTTATATAAAAATCCCATTTCTCCAAACTTTAGCCAAGCAATTTTAGTAGCCCTTAATGATTCTTGCCTGAAACAGTTTTTACTATAGTGTTTGGCAAATGGTTATTTTCTATTTCTATCACTTCTTCAACATTTATTCCTTAGAATTCTACTATAATTCTACTGTAATTTTTTCTCTGTACTCTACCAATTATTTGTATAATTGCATCAGTTATTTATTCAGTTTTTTATCATGTGGTCTTAGGGACATTGGTTCTATTCCATCGGTTATAACATATTGCTATCATTATTGATTTTGTTGCTTAAATTATCCTCAGATTTGGCCTTTTGGATCTCCTCCATATTGATTTTTTATGTTCTTTCAACACTTCCCCATCATTTTTTGACCATTTACTTGATCCCCTCCAAATTGGTTTTTTATGTTCTTTCAACACTTCCCCATCATGTTTTGACCATTTACTTTTTGGCTTTATAAGATGTTCCAGGCTCTTCTTGTTGTCTCTTTGTTCCAGCCCTGAAATCAGCCATTTCTCTAAGGAGCTATGGGTTTTGTTTTGGTTTTTTAAATCTTGTATTTACAGAACAAAATCTGGGTATCAGGTGTGTTTGTTGATACCAGGTTATCATTTGCTTCTAGGCCCTTTCAGCAGACAGAACTAAATACACACACACACACACACATCTATTTATATATACAAGGTCTGTTCGGAAAAAGTCTAGCCACTGTTAATATAATGAGAACAGCTTGCATGACATGTTGTAACCTGGCAGCCAAGGAGAGTGAACTAGAATGCGCATGTGTGAACAATGACAACTTCACTGTACTAGTCAGTGGGGGTGGCAGACACCGTTGAGTGAGTATGTGTACTGTGTGGCCATCACATTCAAAATGACTGAGTAGAGCAATGAATCCGCATCAAATTTTGCAGTAAGCTGGAACATGCCTCTGCGGAAACTATTCAGATGATTCAGAAGGCTTTCGATGATTATGCAATGAGTGCAGTGCAAATAAAAGTGTGGCACAGCCCTGGCTGGTGTGGCTCAGTGTATTGAGTGCTAGCCTGTGAACCAAAAGGTTGCAAGTTCGATTCCCAGTCAGGGTACATGCCTGGGTTGCAGGCCAGGTTCCCCAGTTGGGGGCATGCGAGAGGCAACCAACTGATGTTTGTCTTGCACATTGATGTTTCTCTCCCTTTCTTTCTCCTTCCCTTCCACTCTCTCTAAGAGGTAAATAAATAACATCTTTAAAGAAAAGTATGGCACCAATGCACGGTCGAGAATCTGTTGAAAGAGATCCATGTCTATAATACCTACACCAAGCAGAACACCTGAGAATGTTGAACGTGTATAGGCTGCAATCAACAAAGACTGGTGACTGATAGTGCATGAACTAGAAGCTGGTCTGGTGATTCCAAAAATGACTATATCTGAGATTCTGATGCAGAATCTTGGCATGAAACATGTCATGGCAAAATTTGTTCTGTGGCTTGTGCTACCAGAGCAGAAGGAACATCGTGTTGCAATTGGGAGAACTATGTGAGGTCCCAAGGTGCTTACTTTGAAGGGGGTAGAGGCAGCATTGTCCTATGTACGATATTTCTTGTACCTTGTATCTTCTTCAATAAATATCTCTATTTTTCACAGTGCATGGCTGGATATTTTCTGGACAGACCATGCGCGCGCGCGCGCACACACACACACGGATACACCTCTATTTCTATATTTTTATATTTATCCAAAACCATTAGTTCACACTGATACTTTTTTCATTTTTTTGACAAATAAAATTGTATCTAAGTTGCACAACATATTTGATATATGTATATATACATTGTGAAATGATTACTACAATTAAGCCAGTTAACACATGCAATACCTCATATAATTATCTGTTTTGTATATGTGGTGAGACTTTTTAAGATCCATTCACTTGGGAAATTTCAAGTACACAATACAGTATTATTAATTATAGGCACCATGCTATATATTAGTTCTCAAACTTACGCAAGTAAAACTGTTCTTCTTACCCTCTTCATTGTGTCTCGTGTCTGGTTTTTTTTTTTTCCTGCAATCATGTGCTGGAGCTTCTCCACTGGACTCCCAGACTCCTACAAAGGTCCTCTCATCTGAGAGTGATTGTCAAGACTGATGCTCTGTGGTAGGATGACAAAAGAAAACTCCTATTCTGCCACTGTGCTCCACATACTTTTTATTCCAATCCAACACCACAGGGGTCGTTCTAGCTTCCCTCCTTTCCTTATTTGTAATTCCTTCTTCTGATGTTGCAAATACTGATGCAAATAAAAACTTAGTCTCTATCAGGGCTGCGCAAATTGCTTTACATACATATCTCATTTAATCTTCATAAAAACCCTTTGGTAGATAATATTTTTACTTGAATTTAATAGAAGAGTGAGGTAGGAGATTGAGTAATATTGCCAATTATTTGTTATTTGTTAGAGCCAAGATTTGGACCCAAGGAGTCTAACTTTGGAATCCATGTTCTTGACCACTATGCATATCCTATTAATAAAACCTGAGAAGCTAGCACAATACTAACTAATCTCACCATATAGCTAGAAATAGTCTAACTAGAGAGATTTAAAATACATGTAAAATTTCAAATAATAAAATCAGAAGAAAGTATATGTGGATATTTATTCAATTTCAGGATGAGAGAACTCTGTGACCTTGTAAGTGTCCAATCCCCAGCTGCATCAGTCACTTCAGGATATACTCCCTCTTTCAGCTGTGGCAGGACCCAGGTTAAGAAGAAAATTTTGGCTGCATATGTTTTCTTCCTCAGGGGTCATTCTTGGCTTGTCTGCCTGCCTCCCTGTTTGAACTGTCTTTGCATTGCCTTCTCTGTCAGACAGATCAGCTTTGAGTCAGAGCTTCCTCTTCCCATTGTCCTGTCTGAATTTGGCATCCTGACCCTACACTATTGGTCTTGGCATCACTGACGTAGGAACTCCACAGGAAACTTCCCTGGTAATTAATCTCTTGGCTCCATTTACCACAGCCTCATGCCCACTTCCAGCCTAGAAACTCAGGGCTCTACCATGCCTCTCAGGCCCCCATATGTCCAAGACAGGAGTTTGTGGTCAAAAGGTAATGGGAAATATACATGCAAACAAAGAAGAAAAGATGGACAGATTTGACTAAAGTGTAAAACTTTCATTTTTCAAGACATTATACCGTTCTGTGCTTCTATACACACATGCCCATGCACATATTACTAACTGATCTTTTCATTGCTAACATTCCTTAGTACTTAATTTTTGCCCAATATTATTCATTTTCTACAAATTTATATTTTGAAAAATTTCAAACTTACAGGAAACTTTAAAGACTAGTATGATGAGTACCCACATACCCTTCACCTATATTTAGCAATCAAGAATTGAAGTTTCCCACCAGATCTAAATATTTATTGTCTCTACTTCTAAAAATTCATGTGCGATTGAAATCTTGGTGCATGTAATATTTCAGGAGTCCCATGACCACCCATATTTGTGATTTGCTAGAAGGATTTATAAGACTCAATATCAGGTTATACTCATAGCTAAGATTTATTATAGCCAAGGGTACAGAGCAAAAGCAGCAGGAAAGAGATAGGCATTGGGCAGAATCCAGAGAGATCAGGTACAGATTTCCAAGTTCTTCCCCATTAAGTGCCACTTAGAATGTGCTTTGTCTCTTGCAGAGGACATGTGCAGAATGTCTCCACTCAGTGGAGTCAGTTGAAGTCTTACAGTCCAAGGCTTTCTGGAGGGATAATCACAAAGGCCCATTCTACTACATGACTGACCATTCATGGCAATTGAAACTCAGGACCCTAACAATGAAGCCAGTGCACGTTGGCAATCTTGATGTTTGTGCAAAGCAATTCTGAGAAGCTGGTGGAGCATGGCCTGTTGCTGTAGGTGGGTACAATAAAATCATCAAAATTAACATAAAGAACCTTCCAAGGGACTACATACCCAGGGGATGGCAATGGTTAGTCATGGATCCAGGCTTTCTTGGAATTATGCAAGAAGAGGGCTACCAGAACTGCTCTATGAACTCCTGACACCATGCCTTTCCTTGTGCTGCTCCTGCCATTTGAATTGCCTTTCCCAAATCCTAGCTCAAGTTCCACATTTTCTCCAGCACCTGCATGAAGCCCATTCTGGAACATGTGCTCAGTAATGGAACCTTGAGTGAAGCCATTGGATCTATTCAATCCAATGATTTCTTTCTTTACAATGAATTCTTCATTTATTTTACTATTAATCATATAATAGTAATATTATATAGTAATAGTAATAGTGATATCTTTTATCTTATTATCTGATATGATCATTAAAATTTTCAAATTTATATTTCTCCTTAACCAGATATTAAATGATGATTGTGCTAAGGCTACTTTATATTCTGCTGCTCCTAGAACATACACATAATAAATGTTTTTTGATACTGATTAATCACTAGTTCAAGAAGTACTATCCAACAGTTATGTGGCTTTGGCTAGCACACATACTAAAACAACTTTGTCCTGGTACTAAGTGACATAAGAAAATTCAAGTCTTCCTGTCTTATGAAAAAAATAGTTAAAAAGAAGGATAAACTTTTAAAGAATATATGTTATAGAGAAGAAACTCCTTAGTTGTATTGACTATCAGGAACAGCATTGTGTATGTTATATGGGATTGAGTAATGATAACAGAGTACAGAACTCTGGAAGTGAGAGTAACCTGTGAAGTCCTGTTGATGACTTTAAAGAAATTGATGAGGAAAATGAGAATATTTCAACCTACCTAATGGGTGGGTTTGAGGTTCAGGTGGAAGAAGTTATTGCAGTCCTGGAGGTCTACTAAATTACTATACCACTGCAGGTAATGACCCAGACAAGAGAGACCTGAGCATCAGGTACATCTACATCATCAGTACAAGTCCTATTGCTTGGGCAGTTGCATAAGCTACCAGAAGAGTGCTTATTACTATTAAGATAGTGTTTCTCTAACTTCAGGGTGCATCAGAAGCATGTGGAGGGCTTACAAAACAGATTGCTGGCCCAGGTCCAAGAATTTCTGACTCAGTAGGTCTAGTGTAGGGCCAAGTAATTTACATTTTGAACAAGCTTCCAGGTAATGCTGATGCTGCAGGTCCACATATAACACTGTGAGTATCGAAGCACCACATCATTCATGTACACACAACAGTATACGTTTTCAGTAACTTGCCTGCAATTCTCAGCAACCAACTAGGTCTCAAGTAGCAGAACTTAGACTTTATCCCTCATCATTATACATTTATTTGGGTCTTATCCATTTATCTGAGACCACTATTTTCCATATCTTATATGAATAGTAATATATATATTTTGCTACAATGATACTCTTCTCAGAAAATATTTAATAATAGAATTTCATGCCAGAAATTGATCAACACTGCTATAAATTAGTCATCATAATATAATGGTCAGTTCTCACACCCAATTTATTGTCTGAGTAGTGTTCTTGCCATTTGTTCTCTTTGTCTCTCTTTGAAGACTTTTATCGACTGAGAAAAGTGGAAAAATAATGGTGTCCACATTGCGTGTGGTCACTTTTTGGCCTGGCACTTCATATCTGACAGACACTATGTGGAGTGAGCTATTACCAGCAATCTGTTCATTCTACCCCCCAGTAGGCACAACAAATAGGATGTGTTCCAACTAGGCTGTAGGTCTCCTTGAGAGCTAAATACTACATATGGCATTTGTTAAATCATTTTATTGTCCACAAGACAGAGAGATATTTATCAGGAGCATCATTCACCTGGAAAGTCCAGGAGCTTCTTACCTATAGACAGTGATAAAATGGGTTAACAGACTGTTTTTCTTTGGTCCCAGGTTCAATTAATTTCAATGACTAAGGACATTTATTCTGATTATGATATTCACTGCAATGACATATTGGCACTTTTTTCCAGATCAATGCTAGTCCACATCTGCTTATAAAAAGCTTCAGATTTCCATTTTAATGCTATCACATAAGGGGGTGAAAATCCCAGAAAGTTCTGCCAGCTGTTCTACCCAGTCTCTTCTACGGAAAAATAGAAGGTTGATCAAAGTTTATGTTAAAAAATCTTAAGACACAGAAAGCTTTAATTTCTCTAGTTCTTCCATAACATCCCTTTTAACACACACAAGCCAAAGAAAAGCAGGGAAAGGAGAACAGGAAGGGTGGGGGAGGCTGTGGCAACTATAGTGTTGGGTAGTTCAGCTCTACCCTTTCTTTTTTTAATTGAATTTAATGGAGTGACATTGATTAATAAAATTATATAGGTTTCAAGTGTACAATTCTATAATACATCATCCGTATGTTGTACTGTGTGTTCACCACCCAAGGTTGAGTCTCCTTCCATCACCCTTTATCCCCCCCTTTACCCTCTTCTACCTCCCCTCGTTCCGTCACCCTTTCTTTTGATAACAGCCTTGTCCCCAAAACAAAGAACAGGACAAGTGACCCAGACTGAGCCAGGATACCCGAACCTTCTGCCAGAGGGATTACTTAGGGATTATTATTCAGAGCAGGTAACACAAACTGAGATAATCCAAGTCTTTCCCCATCAGATTCTGGGGCCATGGAGCTAGAAGTAAAGCTGAGGTGGCTTACCTGCCTAGTGAAAAGTTTTATCAGCAATAAAAGAAAATGAAGCCAAAACCCAGAGAAACAGACCTGTGAGAAAGGAATACAAAGCAGAGGGAGAGAGGCGGAAAGCAGGAATGAGAAGAGTTTTCCATACCCTTTTGAGTCCTGGGTCTAGAGTGCCTGCGGGCACAGCTTTCGCTATGCTCACCAGGACCATGATCCACTAAATTCCACTCTTTGTCTAAATTAATTTCTGTAGGATTACTGCCCCTTGACTAATAGTAAGTCATATTCTACTTTATGCAATACCTGATCATGACAACTATTTTTCAAATCAATCTCACTTTCACCCCTGGAAGGAAAAAAAAATACTGTGGGAAATAAAATTAGATTTAAACATTGTTAAAAGTGCGTGATATTTTCTCTGGAATTTTCTTTTTCAAGTTTGCCATATATGTGTGTGTAAATTGATCTACATCCTGGAGATAATGACTTAACATTTTTAACAGCCTGGTCAAGGGTCCACTCCCCAGGCAGAGGTGATTAGTTAGCAATCCAAGGATCCTAATCTGTAGTTCATCCCTCAAAGGAGGCTAGTGTGGCCCTTTACATATCACTATCCAAACCTGCACCAGAAGAGGTTTTTTTTTTAAGTACCAAAATGAGCATTATTCAAAATATACTGTACAGATATTTCCACTTTGCATAAATTAAGTATAAGATTCTGGTAGCCCAGAAGCCTAACAGCCCTTAAGGTAGCACACAAAGTCTTCAGTTCTAACTTGTTTAGTTAAGTGTTGCTTTTCTTAATACAGAAATCTTTCACTTGAACTGATTGGAAGGTTGTCTCACCCTCTGTCGGAATACAGTTGCGTTGGCATCCAAATGAATGCTAGGTAGCTTCTTAGACTGCCAAGAACAGGAAGTGTGGACTTCATGGAGTTTAGAGGAACTATTTGTATGACTACTCTATTTGGCCTAGTTCCTAAAACATGTTTGTATCTGTGGAAATTTTAGGTCTGAGAGTAGGTTTCATTGTAATAAATCACAGTAAAGTAATTGGAGAGGAAGCACTTCTCATTTTTGGAAGCTACTGCTATTTTTAATAGAAGAAGTTGACAATTACTGAATAACAAATTGGCTTAGGTCAGATCTCAGTAGCAAGAGAAGCTGTTCCATGCCCAACCAGGGCTGCCATACAAAATATCACTGACTGGGTGGCTTAAACAACAGGAATTAATTTTCTCACAGCTCTAGAGGCTAGAAGTTGGAAATCAAGGTGCAAACAGATTCCATTTCTGGTGGGTGTTTTTCCTGGCACCTTCTCACTATGTCCTGACATGGCTTCCTCTCTGTGCACAGGGAGAGGGAGAAGGGGGAGAGAATGCAAAAGGGGGAGGGGGGAGGGGGAGAGAGATATCTCTGCATTCCTTCCTCTTCCAATAAGCACATCAGTTTTTTTGGATCAGGGCCATACCCTCACGACCTCACTTAATCTTAATTACTTCCCTAAAGGCCTTATCTCCAAATATAGTCACCTTGGGGGTCAGGGCTTCAATGGATGAATTTAGAGGAGACACAGTTCAGTCCATAACAACCTCTACACTACTCTACACTACAGTTAAGTGATCTTTGGGAAACATAAAACGGATCACGTCACTTCTTTGCTTAAAATCCCTCACAGCTCTGCGTTACTTAGGGTTCTTTGGTGGAAAAACAATTGACACTGATCATCTTAAGGGTTTTGGGGGAGCTTATGGGATGGAAGGGAAGCTGAAAACCTGCTTGGAATGAGATAGTTCCTGTGGGTTTTAATAGTAGGGACCCCTATACAATCTCTGTTGGGTACTTATGCTTCGATGAGTAGACACTATCCGATCTTTCCTTATGTTACACTGAGAAATACAAAGTCCCTGGTTATACAGCATGGTGAATGTACTTGATGCCATTGAGCTATGCACTTAAAATTGTTAAAATGGCAAATTTTATGTTCTATATATTTTGCCACATAAACCAAAAATTATAATAATCTTGATGTTGTAATATCTTCAGCCAAATGCTGAAAATATTCAGGAAAGCAAGTTTAAGAGCAATGAAACATAAATATAGCTTTTAATCTTTTTAGGAATTGGATGGCACATGACAATACATGAAATTAAATAAGTGTGATCAAATTAAGTAAAGTTGATACAGTTGTGTTTAACTTCGGAGGTGAGAGAGAGAGAGACAAAGAGGCAGAGAAACACAGCAGTGACCAAACCTGGTCATTTCTTCTTTCCTCCAATGACGAAAACACTTTTTTCAGGCCTTGTCAGTTTCTGTACTAGGCACTGAAAGAACCTGAGAAAGTGTCACTTCTGGCACAAAGCAATATTTTCATCAAACTAACTTAAATTAGTCTAATGGCTTATATTAATAGTACTGGGGAAATATTCCTTGATATTGTAGCTCTAAGATTTGCTTCAAAAAGACCCACGAAATAGAGGAAACAAAGTTTATACACAAAGTAGATTGGCCATGAATTGATCATTGTTGAGAATGAGTTTAGTTTTATGAAGATTATTCATTATACCATTCCTTCTATTTTTGTGTGTGTTTGAATTCTCCACAATAAAAAGATAATTAAATCCTAAAAAAAAAAAAAAAAAGAAAAGAAAAACTCCCAAGACAGAGAGTGTGGTTGGTTTAGTTTAGGTCACATGTTCTCCCGTTGACTACACCAGGGGGGTGAGCTGAAAGTCCAGGGGTACCTGCCAAGGGTTCCTTTGGCTTCTTACCAAAAGAACACCTGGATTCACCATCTTGTCAATGAGACACAGTGGGGAAGAGGTAATTCCATCAATGGACATTGCAGTACAATTAGGAAGAGAGATGGTGACTGAGTGGCCAAATAATGACAAATGTCTACTCCTTTGCATTAACATTGGGCACTTTGTCAACTTTTCTCCCTCATCTCCTGTCACCCCTGCTGCACCTCATACTCCAGCCAGGCAAGCCACCTTGTGCTCTCATACACCCTGTCTCTGTGCGTTTTCACAATAAACGTTGTTATACCAGCCTGACAGTCCCCTCTGTTTTTTTTGTCCCCAGTAGGAGTTTACTTGTCCTGCAGACATCATGTCCTTTGACTTTCCAAGCAGGACGTGGTACATCTTGAATGGTTCTCACCTCTTCATCTCACAATAATAGAGTAATGGTTCTGCCTCTGAGTGAACTGGGAGCTCCTTACACTACAGATTGCTGAGCCCTCCCCTTAGAGTTTCTGATTCAGTAGGTCTGGGTGGGGTCCTGAGCATTTACATTTTTTACAAGTTCCCAGGTGATGCTGATGCTGTTGGTCTTAGGACCACACTTTAGAAACTCCTGCTTTAGAGCACTGGTGTCCAAATCTGACAACATATCAGCCTCACCTATACAACTACTAAAAATAGGATCTACTGCCCTGGCTGGATGGCTCAATTGGTTGGAGCATCTCCCCATATACCAAAAAGTTGTGAGTTCGATCCCCAGTTGGGGCATGTATGGAGGCAACTGATTGATGTCTCTCTCTCCCCTCCTCTCACTAAAATCAAATAACCATATCCTTGAGTAAGGATAAAATATATATATGAACTACTGCAGGCCTGCAGAGTCAGATACTCTGAGACTAGAATCCAGGAATCTGCATTTTTAATAGATTCCCCAGGTATTATTTCTGAAGTGGTTCAAACACTTTTTTGAGTAAGCATTTGAGGACCATCGTAGTCTGTGGGCCTAATTAGTCAGCCCCCATCTCTACTTTAGGCAAAGTGACAGAAGAGCCTAGTGTATTTATTTCTAATATGACAGAAGCCACCCTGAAAAATAGGCACCTTCTTACTGGTTAAAAGATTGTGTTTGGGAAGATTAATAAAATTTCACACAAATATTCAGAAAATATTCACCTTGGTTAGTAATTTTAAAATTTAAATTAAAACCAGATTAATTTCTACCTCTTAAATCGGCAAACATTAAAATAATTTAGTAGACTAGAGAAAGTGGGGTGAAATGCATACTCTCATTTATTGCTGTTGGCATTGTACATTGGTGCACTCTATTTGAAAAGTAATTTGTCAAGCTCCAGCAAGAGCCAGAAAATGTTTGATTTTGTAATCTTGATTCAGTGACCTTTGATTCAGTAATCTCACTTCTGGGAATCAATCCAAAGAAAATAATCCATAATATATTAAGACTCATATAAATGAATATATATAATAGTAAACACTGGAAACAATTTAAGTGTCTAAAAATAGAGTAATGGTTAAGTAAATATGTGTACTTAATGGAATATTATGAAGTAATTTAAATGCCTGATTATTTATTCATTTATACAAAAATAAAATAGTTGTTAAGTTGTCCCCAAGGGGTTATATTAATTTGCATTTTCCCAGCATTGTACCTGTACCTTCAGTGACAATGGACGTTTTCATTTAAAAAAATCTGTCAACGGTATATTGTGTTCCTTTATATATTATTTTTATAGTAAAAAATGATAAAATTATATTTTTAGATTTTATCAATTAGGGAGGAATGTATACCAGGTGCCAGAGTTGAATATTAGTGCTTTTATTTTTTTTCAGTTCTTGTAATTGTATACGACTTAAATTTTGAATTGAGTT
>VMDR010030967.1:0-12191 GCA_007922815.1 Macrotus californicus
GGTAAAACTCAGTTGAATATTTCACTGCTATCTTGCATTATTAATTGATAAAAAATGAACCACCTCAAGAGCACTGGAAGATCAGTTTTTCTTTACCTTCCCTTTTCTCTTTCATCAAAAGAATGTCACATGTTGTTCTCATAGTACTAAATTATAAATATTATGAGAACTACTAAAGAAACACACACTATACATTCCAGTTTTCATAGTTTTAAAAAAGAATATAGTATTGGGTTGTATAGACTCTGTATCAGTTTCTCACAGTAAATGAGCACGTGCCAGTCCCAACCTTCTTCCCGAGAATACAGCTTAGGAAGTTTATTTTCAATACGTGCACACACACACACGTACATGTAAGCTTGGCTACATACCTTAGACTGTGTACGTTAGTCTACATAGTTACTACAGATATCATATATATATAGATATATGTATAGTTTTGAAACTTTACTACTGATTCGCTGTATGGCTTTTAGTGGAACAATTTTCCATCTTCCTTATTCTCAGCAAGGCTATCTGTTGGGGTGGGAAATACATAAACTTTTCAGGTGTGAAAAACTGGACCTAAAACAAAGCTCTACTCTACCACTTACCAGTTGTGTGACCCTAAGTAATTTACTTATATCCTGTTTTTATTAAAGCTTCACCTGAGGATATGTTTATTGATTTTTAGAGAGAGAAGGAGAGAGAAACATCAATACGAGAGAGGAACATCGATCTGTTGCCTCCCATATGCATCCTGATTGGGGATTGAACTGGCAACCCAAGTGTGTGCCCTGGCCCGATCAAACCTATAACTTTTTGGTGTACAGATAGGTGCTACAACCACTGGACAACCCAGCCAGGACTATCCTTAGACTGTGAATGGTTACCTTCCTAAACTAAGAAATGACAAAAATTATACCAACCTTATTAAATGTTTGCCAGACATTGATGATATAAAATAAAATCCCATTTTCTATAATTCTCTAATTCTAACAGCTTCCACCAACATCTTTTCAAACTTTGGAAATGTGCATTTTCAAAAAAAAGATTGGGGTTCAAATAATCCTAAGAATCTCATTTTTATGTGCATCTGTCATTGCAATCCACAACAAAACATTAACAAATCAAATCTGTAAAAAATTTTTATGAAATATATGTTTAATAAAAGTCTTTTATCCAAAATATACAAAAAAATGCTTAAATCTCAGCACTAGGAAAAGGAACTCAATTTTAGAAATGTGCTGAAGATTTGAAAACACCTCGCCAGGGAAGATATATTAATATTTACCGTTGGTAGTTAGAAACCATTCCACACGTATTAGAAGAGCTAATACTGTCAGATCTGACAGGAACAGTCTCTGGTGGAGAAGCAGGAACTCTCCTTGTTGTTTTAACTTGCTCAACATAATGTGTCTTTAAGGAAATGCAAATTAAAACAACAATGAGATACCATTACTCATCTGTTAGTATGCTTGGTATCCAAAAACTTGACAATACCAGTTACTGGTGAAAACGAGGAGCAAGAAACTCTCATTTATTGCTGGTGGGAATACAAAACGGTGCACTCACTTTATAAGACCAAGTTTGGCAGCTTCTAAATGTGAAATATAGTTTTGACTAACATACAAGGCAGCAATTGTGTCCCAAGGTATTTATAAAAATGACTTAAAATTGTAGGACCACAAACATACCTGCACACAAATTTTATAGATTTATTTCATAATTGCCAAAAATAAGACGTGAACGGGTTAACAAACCATGGTACAGCCATAAATGAAACACTATTCGGCAACAGAAATAATTACATATCAAACTGTGAGGACATGGATGAATCTTAAAATTCATAAAAAGAAATACATTAATTAATTTAATTAATCAGCTTACTTAAATTGATTAATTTAATCGATGATGGTTAATTTGGTTAATTAAATTACATTAATGAAAATTTAATTCATAGTGCTAAATGAAAGAAGACAGTTGAAAGACTTCTAATACAGATTTCTCTTATATGACACTTTGGAAAAGCCCGGAGGGATGGTAAACAAATCAGATGCAGGCAGGGTTTGGGGGTCAGCAGGGGAGGCTTGAATAAGTGGAAGGACTGCTTGGGCAAAATTGTGATCCCCCAAACCCATACTTGATGTTTCAATCCCCATTACCTCATAATGTAATTATATTGAAGATAAGGCCTATAAAGAGGTGACTGAGTCAAAATAACACTGTTTGACTGAGGTCTCTAATCCAGGGTGACTGGTGTCCTTATAAGAAGAGGAAGGGCACCAGAGATGCTCCTACACAGAAGAAGGACTGTGTGAGGACATAAGGGTGTGGCCATCTGCGAGCCAGGAGAGAGACCTCAGAAGAACCAAACTTGCTAACAACTAAATCATGGACTGTTGGCCTCCAGAACTGATAAAATAAATTTCTGTTAATTAAACACCCAATCTGTGGAATTTTGTTATAGAAGCTCCAGAAAACAAACACAAGGAGAGGGGACTTACGTATAGGGCAGTGAAACTATTCTGTTTGATACTGTAATGATGGATACATGACACTATGCATTTGTCAAAATTCACAGAACTTCACAACAGCTAAGAGCGAGCCTCAATATATGCAAATTCAAAAAATAATTTAGTCAGTTGGAGGATCCTGAGATGAAGCACAAACTGTGACAAAAGAATCCAAAAGTATTACAAGCATATGAAACAACTTCTCAAAAGGGAGTTGGGGGAGAGGTGCAAACCTATGTAACTCTGGAGCTGAGTGGAATCTATAAGATTAAGCCAAAAACAAATAGCAGGTAAACACAGTACTTCAGCTGATAAAGTTGTTTCTCATGGGTTAAGAGTTCACAATTCAGAAACCACCATATCTGTATACTGAAGTTGAAGAAGTAAGAAAACGGATGGTGGAAGGTAAGAGTTAGTTTTTAAATTTTTAAAAAATTTTTCCATTACCATTAATCCCTCCTATACCCTCTTCCACCTCCACCCTCCCTCTCTCCCCCAATTATCACACTGCTGTTCATGCCCATCAGTTGTCTCTTTTTTGTTCTTTTCCCTTTTTGCTCTATCCCTCTGCCCCTCAACCCTCCCCAGAGGTGTCAGCCTGCTCTGTTGCTATGAGTCTGTCTCTGTTTTGCTTGTTGATCCAGTTTGTTCATGGATTGCACATATCAGTGAAATCATATGATACCTGTCATTTTCCGACTTGCTTATTTCACTTAGCATAATGTTCTTCAGGTCCATCCAAAGAGTATTTTTCTTTCTTTCTTATGGCCAAGTTGTATTCATTTGGAAGCAGCCCTTGTCCATCAGTAGATGAGTGGATAAAACAGCTGTGATTCATTTACACAATGGGAGTCATTTTTCTTATTGGATTGGGATGTTACAGACTAGCAAGAGGGGGATTTCATTATCCACACAGTAATAGATTAGGGTAGGAGATGTCAGTGTGAACTCTTGTTGAGTGTAACATAAATACAGATAAATATTGCAAATTGAATTGTCTCCCCCCAAAAAAACATGTATTAAAGTCCTAATTATTATTATTTCAGAATGTGACCTAATTTGAAAATAAAGTCATTACAGAGGTGATCAGTTTAAAATGAGGTCATCAGGGTTGGCCCTTAATTGAGTATAACTGGTGGTCTTATAAAAATGGGGAATGGATACAGAGAAGAGATGGGACACCCAGAGAGGGAAGATGACGTGAAGACACACAAACAGAATGCCATATGAAGTGGAAGACTGAAGTAACGCATCTAGAAGCCAAACAATCCCTGAGGCTTCAAGAATCTGGGAGAAAGGCACAGAAGAGTTCCTTCCCTAGAGCCTTCAGAGGAAGCACGGTTCTGATGACACCCTGATTATCTCAAGCTTCTGGCCCCCCAGAACAATGAAACAATAAATTTCCTTGTTTTAAGTCATCTTATCGGTGGTACTTTGTTAATGCAGCCCTAGGGAACTAATATAAATGTATATGTAGTTATTGAGAGAAACGTGCATATACGTGGGTTACTATGCACATGTACTTTCTTGCTCTGTCACCTGAGAGGGCTGAAGAGCAATGACACTCTTAGGAGCAGAAGTGCACCTGGCATTCAGATCTGGATCTGCAGTGCCAGAGGAAACAGAGCTCCTTGGAGAAGAGACCAGTTCTAGGACTAGGGCAGAAAATGTAAAAAGTGATCCTGGAGGAGCATTGTGTAGTACTGGAAAGTATGGAACTATTAAAAAATGCAAAAGGAGGGAGTATGTCAAAGGGACACGGCAGCCAAATGAAAGAGACCCTAATGTCCAAAACTGGAACATAGCAGTTCTAAAAAATGAACCCAAGGACAGGTAGTTTTACTGCCCTACAAGAAAATAAATAAAAATAATACTGGACTATAACCAAAAGTATAAAATGACCCATGGTGATATAAACAAATGACAGAATAAAGAAATGAAAGAGAGTAGACTGGCATCTTATGCAGAATTCTAAATAATTTATGAATACACTCCCCCATCAAGGAGATGGAACATAACTTCCAAACCCTTAAGTGTGGTTGCACATAGCTTCCCAGGAAAAAAGGGAAAGAGAGTAACTTTACTGTGGATAAACCCCCAACACTACCTCAGCCATGACCATGATTAACAGCAACAGTGGTAAGTCATGTTCACAGTGTGTAACCTTGACATGATGTGATGAGAATGGCACTTGACCTCTGTGACATTCTTCCTCCACATCCATGAGCACAATCTATTCATGAGGAAAACGCCAGACAAATCCAACTGAGGGACATTCTACAAAATATCTGACCAGCACTCCTCAAAACTGTTGAAAACGAAGAAAAATCAGAGGAACAAAGAAAAATCAGAGAAACTTTCACAGCCCAGAAAAACCCAAGGAGACATAATGACTAAATGTAATATGGTATCATGGATGAGATCCTGGCTTGGATAAAGGACATTAGATAAAAACTAAAGGAATCTGAGTAATGTTTGGACTTTAATTTATAATAATGTATCAATACTGGTTTCTTAATTATGACAAATAAACCTGATGTAAGATGTTAATAGTAGGAAAAAATAGGGGCGAGGTATATGAGAACTCTAAATATTATATTTGCAATTTCTCTGTAAATATAAATCCATTATAAAATAAAAAGTTTATTAAAAATCAGTATGTGAAGTGGTCTACCCTGATCAATTCAATTATCTCAAACCTAAATATAAATGCATATATTTTGGAAAAGAATGATACCCAACTCTGCTGGCTACCAGTCACTAGACACCAGGATTCTGCCCAGTCAAAATGAATTAATAGATAAGCAAGGATCGTACCAGGAATAAAAATCAGTTCACTTCCCCTTCAATTCCTTTGGTGGAGAAAAACAAAATTGAAAGAAAATGTTTAGATCTATTTAATAAATTATTTTTAAAAATAGATAACAAAATATTAATACATATTAAAATATATTTAACCTGAAGAATAATGTATATTGCTACATGTTTGGTGCTCAGCAAATAAATAAATAAATAAATAAATAAAGTATTCAAATAAATTCAAAATTTATTGAATAAATAGTAAATTTAATTTGTGTCTTTAATTAGTATTCTGTTAAGCACTTCTATTAAGCACAGAGTATATCTGTGCAGAGGGGCATATACCTTTAGAGAGGACACTTAGAGAATCTCGGGTAGGGCTAAAGACACATCGACAGCACTGCCTGACAGATGACAATGTGGACTCGGGTTGACCGCCTGCCTTTGAATCCTAGCTCTACCATTTCTAGTTGTGTTAGCTGTGCTAGTGACTTTACCTCTCAGGGCCTCAGTTTCCTCATCTATGAAGCAGAGACAATAAAGATACCAACCTCTTAGGGGTGCTGTGAGACTAATTAACTAGCACATCCAAAGGATTTGAAATAACGCTTGACGTGTACTAAGTACAACATAAATACCTCCTGGTATCATGAAGAGGATTGAAAACAACGCAGGTAACAGGTTTGCTGTTGGAGAACATCTGTCTCTTGTGTCTTCCACACTCGCCAGCATGGAGAGGCTCTTGGCTGGCAGGCAAGCAGCCTCAGCACACATCTTCACACCACAGACAGTACGAGATGAAGAGCTTTTGGGGTCAAAATGTTTTTCTTCTAAAATCACCATGATTTTTAATTAGTTTTGAGTCATACACGTAGATGGTTTTGAAATTTTAAATAACTTTCTAAGAAAGAAACAGATGATTATGTCAATGAAAGTGGAATTGTTTGTAAAATGGTTTGAAGAGCACTGACCTACAATGTGCCCGGTACCTGTGCTGGATGCGGTGGGCTATCAAGTGAGGGTTTGTCCTGAAGGCACTGAGAGTTCAGTAGCAGTGTAAGCACATAAATAAATAAATTATACACACACACACACACACACACACACACACACACACACACATATATACGCACACACACATATATACGCACACAAATATATAAATAAATGATTTGTTTAAAAATCCTGAAAGTGATCAGTTATTTTAACAAAAGGTCAAACACAACTGCCAAAAGAGCAATTACTGCTGAAGCCAATAACTGATGCTATTAGGCCTTCAAAATCCAGTCTCGGCTTGCCAGGATAACATGCGTGTCCCATTATGAACCAGATGAAGAGGACTTACAGGAAGTCTATTATCTTAATAGAAAAAAATTATCAAGGGTTAAATCTCACGTTTCTAAACAGAATAACTACCTAAGCACAAATAGAAGGAAAATTATTCAGCAAAACTATGTTGTAAAGTGTTTTACTATAACAGAAATTTAGTCCCACTACTGATGAAATGATATTCTCTGTATCAGACAATGAAAAGATTACTTGCAATCTATGTGAGAGGTTGAAATTCAAACATGTTAAGTCAGATGATAAAAAGCTGGGAAAGGAATTACTATGAAGTTATGATAAAACTGGACTGGGAGTTTTTGATACCTGGGTTGTAAAACTTACATTAAATCCTAGCTGACCGGCTTGAATTTGGGGTCCCTGGTTGATACAGCAGGTTGGTTGACAAACTGGTTGACAAACTACCAGAATGGATCCAAGTAATAAATAAGTATAATTGAGGATAATTTTTCTGAATATCGTGGCCCAGAATTCTGGACCAATGGTCAAAATCTGTAACCTGAATATGCAGCTTTAAAGACCTGATGGGCCTCAATGGTGGAGCTGATTGATCTGGTTCACTTGGCTGTGTTCTGTCTTTCCACGTGCCTCCTGTTCTGAAGAGCCAAGACATAAAAATCACGTCACTCAGGCTTCTGGGCAGCCAGGACTCTGAATATGAAATCATTTCTGCTAGTTAGCTATACTCTCAGGAGACTTGGAAGGCAGAAGTGAAGCAAAGGATACCCTCTGCTACTGTCCCTGCCTGATAAGCAGCATTGCAGAAACAGAAGGGCAGAAGGAAAGCCGGGGCAGCCAAACTTGGCATTCCGAAGTCTAGTCATCAGTTTTCATAGGTGTTGAGACAAAGTCGGGGCAGCAGGGATGCCTGTGAACATAGGAACTTTCTGGTCCTTGGATGGCAGACTTTGTGGTTTGTTTTTAAATTCAATAATTCCAGTCATGCCCTGTTTTTCGGAGCCTTTCAAAGATTTTCCCTAAACAGTATGTTTATGACAGTATGTTAATAACAGTATGTTATTCAGTGCATTTATGTATAAAATACTGAGAACAGCTGAATCTTGACTGTTATAGTATTAGACTTTCTTTTTTATTTTAAATATTTTAAGATAATTTGTTTTCTAACACTTATATTAATGTAAAATCTACATATTTTTATTTAAAATTATATTTACAGCCAACAAAAACATAATTTATTAAATTTATATAAATTGATTGTTAGGTTTATAAGACATATTTAAGAGTTTATGAAGTCCTTTTCAATCGAGTTGTAGTTCTGTCTTATTCTGAATTTAATATTTTTAAGAGAATTAGATATATTAGATTTAAGATTTTAGTGTGAAATGGCTAAAGATGTTCATTTATCAAATAACTATGTTGTATTAAAATGTAGGCATTTAGTCTGGTAAATCTGTAAGCTAATTGAGCAGCAATAAAACATAAAATGAGTATTTTAATTTAAGCAGAAGATAGATTTTTTAAAAAAACTAGGATTTGTAAGTTAAGCTTAAGAGTTGGTTTATTACAGTTATAAATTTTCACGCAAGTTACCGTAAGCACACTGAAGCTCTCCCCTCCCCCCACAAGGCACTAACACCAAAGTGATGGTTTCTCACTTTGGGCTTCATGTGTTTCTTACACCAACAATGTAACCAGTTTCCACTCTGCTAATATCTGCTATTTAAGTAGTCTACGTGTACAGTAAACACCTGCCAGCAAGTTCCTAGCGCTTTAACAGATTTTGAAACTGTGCTCAAGTACATCCTAATTTGACTGTGTTTTGTTAGGCGACTTTATGCTACCATGAGGCACAAATAAACGAATGAATAAAAAGGAGGCTCATGAAAGCCTATAATCAGTAATATAATCAGGAAAGCTATGAGAAGAAAGACTACTGTAGATATGCAAGAAGGCGTGACCTCAAGAAGCATAAGGGTAGACAGACAAGCAGCAAGGGCAGTAGGAAGCTGCATTCAGCGACGCCCACATGACCAGCTTGGTTTGTATTTCCTGCCTATCCGAGAGTTGTCCACGGACACCACTGGCCCTTCTAGCTGTGTAGCCCAACTCCTCGGACTTCTACAAAATGTAAAATTATGGCAGTGCTAAGAAACAACAGCAAATAAATTATTTAGTAGAAGGCAGGTAAGATATTCAATCCAAACCAAATGCGAGAGAGAGAGAGAGAGAGAGAGAGATAAAACCTAGAATGGGAATGGGAAGAATAAGTAGCAATACAGGCAGGAAGACTGTAATCGGCACTGTGGAAGCCAACAGGAGATGGCATTGGCTAGAGGAGGTAATTTTCTGATTATCAGATTTTGAGTTCATGAAATGTTTATAGAGAAAGGGTGGAAAGAAACTTAGCATGTATCAAGCAGTTGCCTTTTAATTTTCAAAATCATGCTATGGGGAGCACTATCTCCATTCAAAACAAACCAGAAAAGCAAAACAACAATTAGGTAATCTAGAGTTTGAGCCAGGCTGCCACTGATTTTATGGTGCTTGAGCCCAAAACACTGATGATCACTCTGGCCTTAGCTGAAACTGCTCTGATATCCAAGCGTGATTGGGTAATTATCCTAAGAAAATGTTAATATTAAAGTTCTTCCCACTAAGAAATATGCCTTTGTTTAAAAACGGAAGTTAAGTAACCATGTAGGGAGAAGAAGGGACCTGAGGCTCAGCTGGAACACGGCTGTAGATGACAGAATTCAAGTGGGTGTGGGGGGAGGGGACACAGGGGGAGGTGGAGAAGTAGAAAGGAAAAGAGTGGAGATGATGTAACAGGAGACGGCTCTTCGTTACCAAAATAGCAAAGAGACTTCTCAGACCAAAAGTACCTCTGATTTTGAGACTGTGTTGCTGCCATGCTCTTTCATCTTCCTAAGCCTTGGTCACACCCATCTTCTAAAACGCCTTTCTGTGAGTGATTTGCTTGGCAAAATTTAAGAAAAGGTGTTGAGTTTCACATTGAAATCAACATGATATGAACCAAAGATCATACAACGAAGGCGGGAAAACAACCTTGAAAAACAACAAAGCCATAACCAAAACTGGAGGACAAAAAGAAAGCATATGACTTTTAGAAAGTCACAAAAATATCAGTAAAAGGCATCATAGCCTTCAAAGTGGAGAAAGTGGATTTTGAGAATTAGGGAGATACTGACCACAGGGTAGCCCAAGGAACTTGAGAAAATCATTTATGAATAAACATCATTAAAGAGGAGGCAAACACTAAACTTAGGGTTACTGCAGAATAGTAACCCTTAAAGTCACTCTTGGAATCAGAATTATTTCTTCTCCCCCCAATAACGGGTGCTGTGAGTTTCTTCACGGTGTGCATATTGATGTCACTCCTACGCAGGTGTGGGGATGGCCTAGAGAATAAGCAGATGAAATGTATTCCCCAGGCAGTCTATATCTCAAATGAAACTGGTGTTACTATGGAGATGTTGCTATAGAAATGTACAGATTAAAAAGTGCTTCTTGACAGTAATAAAATTATTGGCTTTTTATTTAAGTGTGTGATGATACTAAAGTAATAAGGCACCCTTCAAATAATTCTTTCAAATAATTCTTTTAAATCTTTCATCAGTTCTTTTCCAGTGATGGCACACCTTAGGAGTGATTAAAACTTTAGCTTTACTTGTCAAGCCCAGACAGGTAATGTATCCTCTTAAAAGGGAATCGAAGCATCATGTAGAGACAGCAATGCCATCAGAGATCTGGTGTTTGAAAGTGAATCTGTCATGAATTCTAAGTGTGGCTCAGATAAAATCACTCTCTGCCTGTGTCAAACCAGGGCTCAGATAGCAAGAATACTTAACTTTGTCCAATGGGGCTTAATGTTTTGTCAGTCATTTATCTCCACGTTGAAAATATACTGTCAACCAGAGTTAAACGTCCACTAAAATGAATTACAGGCCTCCAGAGGAAAAGGTCCTCTTTCCCCAGCCAGAAAGTATCCACAGGGACCAAATCAACTGTTTTCCTCTCTTGTTTTAACTAATGGAAACTCTCTTCAGAAATACTCCTCAGTGTGGGTAAGTATGTAATACATTTGTGTTTCCAGGGTTAGTTTTTAAAAGCTGTGTTTATAACTTGTGTGTAATACTTAATAATTAGGACAAGAAGCATAGTAAACTCCCATTAACTGGCAATGCAAATAACCAACAAAGTCAAGGTATCTGGTGTTTTAGACAAATTTTTAATGGTCTAGAAAAGTTACCCTGATGTTTTAAAAATAACACAACAAAAGGATTATAAATAAGCTTCAAGCCTGAGATATCTATTTAACAAAAAAGAAAAAGGCTACCAAAGACAATGGCTGCTGACACTACTGGTGGCAAACAAGGGACAGAGAGGCCACTAGGGAATAGAAAACTACGTTACAAGAGTAAGGGAAAGGAGGTATGAATTTATTCTTTGAAAAAATATATATGTGTGCAACTGGAAAAGTAACAGAAGAAACTAGCTCAGAAAGGGATATACATAATTGTACATCTAATCAGAGCTTTGAGGGAGTCAGGGCCAGTTTAGGAGGCACTATGGCTAATGGAATTGCCATCCCATGGGTCTCAGAAAATTGTGCTGGGCATGTAGATCTCATACATGCAGAAAAGCTGGCTCACGGCAGGTGCTGAATACATTCAGTACATGATATCTGAACCTTTTATGAAAATGACAATGCATATCTGGGGTTCACCCATGTATGTGGATGACAGAATAGGATACTGGACTTCTGTCTCAGGCTGACTTTGGTTTAAAATTCCAGTTCTACATTTTTAACCATGTGAATTCTGGGCCTTTCAGCCAGTCACTTGACTTAACCAGCCTTACTTTCTTTAGGTCTAAAATGTGGGAAACAATCAGATGAGCTATAAAGGGCTGCTGGGAGATGCATGAAAAACATAGAGCAAAGTGTTTCACAAATAGCTCTCAAACAATAGTGAAAATGTGCTGGTGATTTCAATCAAAGGGCATTTTAAATTATTTTGTGTTGAAATTATTTTAGACTTATGGAAGACTGACAAAAAAAAGTACAGTGATGTTCCCATATATCAGAGATCTCCAGACTTTTTCTATAAAGGGTCAGATAGTGAATATGTTAAGTTCACGGGTAAGATGGCCTCTCATCTCTCTGCACCACAGTCAGCATTTGGCTACTTTCTTTGCCATTCTGACAGATGTGCAGTGCTATCACTTGTTTTAATTTGCACTTCCTTAATAAATCATGGTGAACATCTTCCTATGTGCTCATTTGCCATTTGGATGGTACACCATTTCCCACATCTTCTTTGGTGAATTATCTCTTCAGATTCATTGTGCATTTATTTAAGTTTTTGTATTGAATTTTAAGTTATTTATTCCAAAAAAAGAACTCCTTTATTGGATATTACTTCAAATGTTTTCTCTCAATCTGTGGTTTGTCTTTTCATTTCCTTAAACATTGTCTTTTGCGGGATAAAAGTTAAATAAAGTACAGTACTCACCAATTTTTATTATAGATCATGTTTCTGGTATCATACCTAGAAACTCATTGCCAAGGCA
>VMDR010030968.1:0-12189 GCA_007922815.1 Macrotus californicus
ACAGCCCAGACTTTCTTTTTGCGTGGAGACACAGTAGTTTTCCCTTATCAATGAAGCATACATTTCTAAATGTCCAGTTGATTCATGATACCACAGATAGTACCAAACCCTATATTAACATGTTTTTCTTATACATACATTTCTATGATGAAGTTTCATTTATAAGTTAGGCATAGTAAGAGATTAGCAACAATAACAAATACTAAAATAGAACAACTATAATAATATACCATAATGAAAGTTATGAGAATGTCTTTGGGGCCATTTTTAACTGAAATAAGGATTATGAACACAAGCACTGTGATACTGAGACAGTTGATCTGATCTCAGATGGCTACTAAGTGACTAATGGTCAGGCAGTGGATACTGCAGGGATACACTGGACAAAGGGATGATTCACATTCTGGGTGACATGGGGCAGAACAGTGATAGATTTCATAATGCTACTCAAAATGACATGCAATTTAAAACTTATGAATTGTTTATTTCTGAAGTTTTTCATTTAGTATTTTTGTATCATGGTTGATATGGGTAACTGAAATTATAGGTGAAAACCATGAACAATGGAGGACTACTGTACTTTCCAGACTGCCTCTCAGGGAATGGAAACACGAATCAGACTTGGGGCTTCACTGAGTAGAGGCAACAGAGATCAAAGATTGAGGAAACTGATGTTACTGAAATTTGTGAGGCAGAATACTATAGAGAAAGGAGATATGTAAAAAAAAAACAGTTTAATAAATTTGCTGTCTTTGGCTGATACAAAGCTGCATAGGGTAAGACTCCACAAGGGAAAAAACAAGTACTGAGGCAAAAACAATAATTGAAGAAGTATAAACTGAACAGTTGCCACATCTCATATTGAAGTGAGATATATTCAAGTTCTCAGCCAGCCAGAGAGTGAAGATCCCAGAATGCCCATGCTTCAGGAGTGATGCCAAATTATCCCTAGAACAAAGACTACTCTATACCTTCCTTAACACATTGTAAAAACAATTCTCAAAAAGATTAAATCAACCCATATATAATTTAACTGCTTGCCAGATCAAAGTGCAACACTCCTTAGAGGAATATAATAAAATATAGACATTCAACAATTAACATAAATTATGCCCAGCATCCAATAAAAAATTACTAGACATGAAAATGATTGGGGGAAAAAACATTTCTCCATATGCAGGAAAAAAGGTAGTCAAAAGAAATAGACCTAGAAGTGAAAGACATGATGAAATTAGCAGACAAGGACTTTATTATGAATAGTTTATTTATATTTTTAAAAATAAGTACAGTAAGAGAAATGAAAACTAAAAAATACCAATGAACTTCTAAAGCGGAATAATATCTGAAGCAAAAAATTCACTCAATGGTTGTAATAGTAGTTTGATGCTGCAAAAGAAAAGGTCAGCAAGCTTGAACAGAAAACGTAGAGGGGGAATACAGTTTTCAAAAACTGGTGCTGTAACAATAAGATGTCTGCATTGAAAAATATCAACCTTGAACCCTACTTCTTATCACATACAAAAATGAACTAGAAACAGATCATAGAACTGAATGTAAAATCTAAACTATAAAACTATGATTGTGTTTAGGCAAAGATTTCTTAAGACACAAAAAGTATACACTCCTAAAAAATGAATTGGTAAATTGGACCTCATCAAAAAGTAAAAACTTGTGCTACTGAAAAAAATATCATTAAAAATAGGTGTTAAGTCAAAAATTGAAAAAAAAATTGCAATATATATTTTAACATAAAATTGTACCCAGAGTATAAAAAGAACTCATAACTCAATAATAAAAAGACAACTCACTTTTTAAAATGAGCAAAGATTTGAACATATACTTTACAAAAGAAAAATGAGTGGCCAATAAACCCTAAAAGACTCCACCTCATAGTCACCATAGAAATGCAATTTTAAACCAAAATAAGATAGTACTCTACATCCACTAAGATGGTTGAAATGAAAACGACTGACATTACCAAGGTGTGACAAGGATGTAGACCTGGAAATGTCACACATTGGTGATGGGAGTGTGAAATGATATATATGTCTTCAAACACAGTTTGGTAGTTTCTTGTAAAGTTAAATTCACCATATATAATTCATCAATTCATCTACTAGGTATGAACCTAAGAAGTATTAAAACATATGCCTATGCAGACTATATATTTGTACATGAATGTTTGTTGATGCACACAGTATGAATGAATCTCAAAAACATGTTGCTGAGCTAATGCAGCCAAATAGAAAAAAGTGCACACCACACAATTCCATTTGTATGTAGATCCGAAACAGATGGATCTAGTCTGTATTGATAGAAATCCAATGACAGTGGAATTGATTGGAAGTTTGTCAGGGCAGGGGTAGAGAGAGTCTTTTAGTGTGCTGGAAATTTTCTGTCTTGATTCTATGATGGTTATTTGTATTTATGAATATATAAAAACTCATTGAAAGGTACATTAAAATGAATACATTTATTTTCTAATATGTAAATTATACTTCAATAAATTTGATAATATATGTATCAAGTAATGTGTACACACACATAGTGTTAAGTTATTGCATTTTCCACCTATACATCTTCTGAATCAGGTATCTTTTTGATATTTCTTTTGTATCAGATTTATGTTATTCTATGTCTTTCCTTTCCTACTCCTGGTAAGTTTCATCTCCTTCCCCAGTCATGTTATATGACAAATACAGAACAACATAATAAGTGATAGCTATTGTCATGTCTACAATACCTTCTGTTGTACAAAAGGAAAACTTCACAAACTATTCCCAATTAGGTGGCAGACCTGTGAAAGGCACGTGGTATACCAATTGAGACCCACAGACCTACAATCTTCTTGCTTCTATTAATGCCATAATGCCTAAAATAATTATTGCTTATGCAGATCTTAAACAACTCTGCATTTTTTTCTTCTTCCAAACACAACAAAGTATGTTATCCGAAGTCTCGCTCCTGGATGCCATGCATTGGTGGAGGGAGTTGGGAAGAACCTGGGAGTTAAGACTCAACATGTTCTTCATGATCTCAAATCTTCTTTGGACCAAAGATAATAAAGACTGTGAATTTTTTTGCCAAAAACATCAGATTTTTTATTTCAGCTCATGATCCAGAAGCTAAAAATGTGTCAACTGGGTAATAGTATCCAGGAATAATTCATTTTAATGGTCATTGTAGAATGATAGACAAAATGAATGTCAGGAACATTAAATAGCCAGAAAACAAAATACATTGTCAGCTAGCAACAAGGAGAGAATCTTAACAGATATAATTTATAACATTATTGTTGATGAAGTTAGTAACCTTTGGCAAGGAGACAAAGAATAACTGCCCAAGAGAGTGCAGGTGCAGAAACCTTGTGGGAATTGACCTTGAAGTCAGGTGAAAGAGGTGCTGGCAGAATATTTAACTCAGATGAAAAAATTGAGGTTAATTATAAATCAGTGACCAAAACTGTGGCATTAGAATAATGATTTCTTCAATTTCCTAGGAAAACTGAACAAATGTTTTTTAAAAGTATAGAAAATTTAGAGAATTATACAATGATGGATTCATGGAAAGGACTTTTGGGCATTTAAACTGTGGCTTTGAAAGTGCGGAATGGGAAAATATATTTTTAAAATTCAGTGCATGCTTTTCTATTTATCAGTGCCCCATCTATTTCTCTTCTTAGATTTTATGGTCTTATTGTTGAAATGCTTCTCAAATAGCCTATTCAATCGGACTATGGTATATCGATGAACAGAGTTAATCAACAGACTAGGTAAGTGATATGGCCTCAGGGAAGCAGCACATTAGAGCTCAACTCCAACACAATGAGTCGTTAACACCTTTGGGAATATATAGCTGTTGAACGAAACAAGGATGCCATATTGCTCAGGGATTTCAATGAGATCTAATGGGAATTTCAGAGTAAATTTTAAGATGTATAGGAAGCTTAGTAATAAAAAGTGCTTTTTCCATTCCAAAGAAAACCATTTCACATCTGTTCATTTAACACTGATCAGTTTGCTTAATGGATTAGGAGAGAAAGGATGATTCTAAGTAGAGTGATGACTCCAAGTAGAATGACCCTTCTTATCTTCCAATAGTGCAGTTAAAACTCCTTCACAGCCTCCTGGAAATCTATCTCTGCTATCCCCGTAAAGCTATCTTTTGACTTCAGGAAATTTGGAGGTTTTTAGGAAGCTAACTTTTTACAGTATAAAACACCTCCACAAACAAAGGGCTCAGCAAAAATAGAAGATGCTGTGAAACTGACAAAACAATCAGGAAATTTTGAGTAACTTCAACGCTTAGTGTAGCAAATGAGATGTTTACATCTTCAAACATTCCATATTCCTGTTTCAAAATGTGTCTTTAAAAAGTGATATTAAAATAAACCTTGACAATTTACAACTTTTTGCTGTTTATCCCCTTACCTACATTTACCAGTGTATCAACTCGAAGGCACATAGTAAATAGTGTTCTGTTACTTAAAAAAAATAGTAACTATTTCATTTTAGATTCAAGGTCCAAAGACAATTGGACCTGATTCTGTGAATAATTGAGTAACATTCCATAGGTTTTTTCACTTTTCATTGTTTTAGTCAGAAACCACAAATAAAACATTACATTCAAAATAAATAAAATTAAGAATGACTTTTATGAAAGAGGATTCCTGAAAGAGGATTTATGAATGATTTTTATGAAAATTTTTAACAGTCATCTCTTTGACTTGGGAAGATTTCATTGAGGGTTTGAGTGCTCCGTTACTCACACTAGCTCTTTGTGTGTGACCAGTGGCCAACTCTTTTGCTAGCTGCCTGCATTTGTCCCAGTAATAATAGCAACCATAACTACAGTATTTTCTCTGTTCAAGTGACTGTTCTAAGTCCTTTCCATGTAACTCACTGAGGTCTCTGAATAATCTTACGCATTAGTTAGTATCATCTCCGTTTTGCTATTAAAAGAAGACAGAAAGAATAGTTGAGTTGCCCAAGATCACAGAGCTTAGGAAGAGATGAAACAGGGGTTTGTGATCTGTACAAAATGATGTCCTTAAATGCATTGGGAACACAACAGGAATGGATATATAAAGTATCACCTGTGAATGTCCTACAGCTAAAAATACCAGCCAGGTAGAAATGAAATAGCAAAACCCTAATCAGGTAGGGTCAATATCTATGTCCAATTGTAGAACTGAACAGGTCTCTCTTACAGTTAGTCTACATGAATTTGTGTTAAAGAAGGAACAAATTCCAAAAGCAGGGCAGGGTACCTTTTGAAATATAATGAGGAAATTTTAGAATAATTTCTGGTGGGACTTCATATTCCTAAAAAGTGATCTCCATCAGAATGCAAATTTAAGAGAGTCACCAACACTTTGTGGCTTACTAAATGGTGAACTGGTCAAAGATGATGGATGTTCTGTTCTATTATTATGGAGTGGAGCATTGTCAATGTTTGCTAAGCAGGCACTGAGATTGACACTTTACATGTGGCATGGCATGTAAGATTAGGAATTATGTCTTTTCGACAGATTTGGAACACGAGGCTCAACATGTGTTAAAGGTCACACAGTTGCTAGGTGATAATGTTGAGATTCATAGTCTGGTCTATCTGATTACAAAAGCTCTCACTTTCTACTACCCTAAGCTTTGAATCCTATCACAGAAGCCCTAAGTGCAAAAAAAGAATGAATATCAATGTCCAGGATGAGTTTCAATTGTTAGCTTATCTGCTGAGTCAACGTTTTGGCTTTGGCAAAGCAAATCCTGCTTAGACTTTCACCCTGTTTTCATCTCTTCTCTTTCAGCTTATTCATGAGATGATTACCTTAAACGTTCATGATTGTCCTATCTGGTGATTTCATATTAGCTATATTTTCCAAACAAACAAGGTGTAGGAAGGGTGGAAAAATATCCCAACCTTGTTCTCGAGAGGGAAGATGCTTAAAGGCATGTGTGAAAAGTCCCCAGGGAAAAATATTTACTACTTTTTACTAGTTCAGCTCAGTTTCTGTCACATACTCATTTTCTTACAGCAAAGATTATATATTTACACAGGTGCTTCTCTGATTTAATTGTTTGAAAGCAGTCTCTGGAAGCAAAGTGATGTCTATGTGACTCAGCTTTCGTGATGCAGTCCAGCTGGGGTCTGACAGGTAAATAATTACCACTAATCAAAGCCTAAATCAATTCAGGTTCTTCAAAGTCATATGTGGTAAATGGGGTAGGGGTTATAAATGAACTGCTAGGAATATGGGGAGAAATAAGAGCTGGGCAGTCTAGTCTTAGATAAAAACAACAAAGAAAAGAGTTAACAACAGTAAGACATTGGCTGCCACATGTATTATAGCAGAAAGACTTCTGCTGAGGCTCTGCTATTCTCCATTCATGCATAATTAGCCTGTGGACTTTAGGATCCTGTCTGTAAAACTGAGTCAGACGATGAGTTAGGTCCTTTTCAGTCCTTGAAGTGTATAATCTCATGATTTCATTATGCAGAATTCAGATTTCTTGACATAGAGAGGGAAAAAACGTTTCTCCCTGGTCTCTGTATCAGTATTACTTAAAATAAAAATTAGGAATGAACACATTTGCACTTTAAGAGCAAATCATATGCTCTGAGTGCTTAGTAAGTGAACAGACTTAGGTGAGAGGCTATCCATCATCTAGGGGCAAGTGGCTTTCAGTAGAGATTTCCATGGGGTTATTATGAAGGATACCTTTCCCAAGGTGTGAGCTCCTACATGATGTATTCATGAGCTTTGAGGTTTGAGGACATTTGTTTAAAAGTCAGCCTGACTGGCTGTAGAAAGCCTTTCAGCCTTTTTTGCAGGACATTTTTCAGCTTCCTGGTAATGAACAAAACAGATCTGATAATTTTCAGTAATGTACTCAGGAAATGTGTGGTGTGGGTCTGCAGCTTTCAAGCAGTTGACACAGAAATCTAGTTCAATCAGTGCTGAGAGCCATGCCTGAAGACGCCTTCTGGGTTTTAGGACCTGCCAGGATGGCTGTATCAACCACAACAAGGCCATATTTTGACTGGTTTTCATCAATTTGACTCAGGCATTTTTTTCCTGCCTCTTGTAAAAACATTTGGCTTCAAAGCAGAAAAAGAATTTTTCAGTTGTAACTCAGAGTACTGTCTTATTGTCTCATAAAATGTGGGTTGGAGAATTTACCTTTTGGTTTGGCTCCTGGCAAGAAGTAAGCAAGAGTCCAACATCAGAGGAAAATATTAATTGACCACTTGAGTTTCTCTTCCTTACTCTCTCCTGAAATTGTGGTGCATATCCCTTCACCCTGAGCAGAGTTCTTGCCATGATCTTGAATGTGAGGATTTGGAAGAAACACATGCTCCCTTTTTTTTTCAGAATGAGCACCCCAAATATCCCCACCCCAAGAAAAATACCATCATAAGGAAATGGCTCTGACTGACTGTGAGGTCTTCCAAGACCCAAAACCATGTGCTGACTCAGGGAAACTTAGGGCAACATGCTGAAAACATTTGCAGGTCTGGAAAATAACTGGTTTAATAATTCAAGATGCTTTTAAGTTACAAAAAATACATAAAAACAAATAAACCTCCCTCTCCAAAATAATGTTGTAGGGTAAGGTACTTCTGAAATGAAAAAACCAAAGCCTGCAATCAAACATAAATGAGGCTTTGTGAAACTCCTAAACAATTGACAAAGTACCTCACTACCCCACACCCCAAATGGACCAATGGAAATGACTATTTCATAATTTCAAAATATTTAGATGAAAAGTGAAATATTTAGTCAATACCCCAGATGTATTTTCATCTGAGTGTCATACAACTCTGTGCTTGCAAAAGGATTTTCCAAGTGTTTCATATTCCTGGGTGATGTTTCAACCACGCATTCAACACATTTGCCCTTTGCTTTAGTGCTGCTTCCCCAACATTTTAAAATTTTAGCCAGAACAACTATTTGTCAATATATTACCATAATTTATGATTGAAAATATGCCACTCTTTGAGGATGTGCTCAAAGAAATCAATTTCCTACCTCCTCCTTGCCTTTCAGATGCCATGAAGTAGGTAAGATGAAAATAAAATGCATCAAAGAATTCATCCATGCAAATCTTTGCAGGAAATAATCCATCAGTCTTTGAGATAGTGAGTCAGGTTCTTAAGCCAGGGTGACTCCCTGCATACAGAACCATATTTAATATATTGATAGAATTAGAATAAGCCTAACACCAGATACTGTCAAACAATGAAAGAAATGGAGCATACGGAGAATTTGACTTCCAAAACCCAGTGTGGATTTAGAATTAGCCAAGGAAATAGGTGTTCAGAGATTAAGAACTACTCCTTCTTATCAAAATGTTCTTGGCATAGAGGAAGATGACAGAGAAGGAAGGCTCTGGGCAATACTTTAAAGCAACACATGCCTTAATTTTTAGTATAAGGTCTCTATGCATTCTTCCACTGCAAAGGTTAGTTTTCAGAGGCAACTTACTCATCAGTGTCCAGTACCAATTACATTGCCAGAGTAACTCTCATGGAGAAAAAGTAAGCGCTCATCTTAGACAACAAGGTGGCCTAGTGGGAAAAAAATGGACTTCAGATTCAGGACAACCTGGATTTAAGTCCTTGCTCCACTACTTTCTAACTGTGTGTCTCGGTAAGTTGCAAAACTTCTTGGAGGCTGTCCTTTTTTATTTGTAATGGGAATAATAACCAGTATTTTGAAGGTGTTCTATAAAAATGAGAGGTAACAAGTATAATGTGCCTAGGACACACTTGGTAAAGGAAAGCATTCCGCAGACAATAACTGGAACTGAGTGGCATTGGAATGAATTGGTTTCCTTGAGGTGAATCACAAACACTACCCTTCCCCCAGCACAAGGTTCTGTGAAAAAGTGAGTTTCTGAATCTGTATAGCTATGCAATGTTCATAGACACCCTCAAGACTCAGCTAAAATTAGGCTGCCACTTTCAACAATCTCCACTGTAGTACCAAGCCTTCCTTACAGTTTAGTAGCAAGCATTGTTCTGTGCTATGCAGGGATTTCTTGTTGCTAAACACTCCACAAAATCATCTTTTGAGACTCTTGTATATCAAACACAGGATACTTATTAATTAATAAACTCATTTTCTCACTCTATTATTCTAAGGCATAAATCATTTGCTCACCTAGGTTTTGAATTGACATCATTTATTCATCAATAAATATCTATAAAATACATTGTGTTACATGCTAGGGACACAATGTTGACCAGGACTTGGTGGCTGTTCACAGTGTGATGGGGAGAGCAAAAAGTAAAAGGAAGAATGAGAGATGAGCAAGGAAGGAAGCGCAAGAAGAGTGCTTTGGGCAAAGGGAACAACAAATTCAGGTCTTCAAGGTGAGAGAGCAGGTGAATTCCATAAGAAAAGATTTTTAGTAGGCAATATAGTCCTTCAATGCTTCATTTTGGTGAAGTGTTTGCTTTCAATTAGACAAATTATAAATTTTCCTCACAACACTGGTGCTATCACATACTCCTAAGGATTTGTAGAATCCCACCTGAGAATTATAAAGGCATTTGAGCCAAACAATTCCAAGCTAAATTCCCTGTTCCACAGTTGAGAGTCTACCCAAGCCTTGGCAGGTCACATGTCATCTTTGAGCCTCAATTTTGACATCTAATAATGGAAGAATAACTACCTTGTTGTGTAATTGTGACTATTAAATATAGTGATGATTCAGTTAGAGTATCTAATGTATGCCCTGACATGTGGTAGGCACTCAAAGGTCATAGCCATTAGCCATCACCAACAGCTGTGTAAAATTTCAACTGGCAAACACGGATAAAGCACCTGTGGATCACAAACCAGGTATATCAAATTTAGATTTTCATGGTTTAGAGCCAAAATCCCTCATTAATAATAATCATCATCTAATGATAATACTCACTACTACTGAGTGCTTACAGATACAATGGAAAGCAGTTATCTTAAATTCTTAATTAACTCTTGCAACAATCCTATGAGGTCACTTGTATTTCATGAAACACTGTTCCCATTTTCTACATAAGAAAAAAAAAGTTATGAACTCAAATATGTTTTAACATGTTGTATCAAATAAAGTTAAACAGATTTATGTCCTTCAGACGTGCATTATTAAATCCAAGAGAGAGGAAGATTCTGAAAAGTTCTCCGAAGGTATTTGACCATTTTGGTTGAATGCATATTAAAATACCTTTAAAACACACCTTGTGATATGCTGAAATAAGAATTTTCAACTCTATTTTGTACTTAAGAAAATTGGGACTCAGAGAAGTTAAGTTGCCTGTCACACAATCAGCAAGAAGGATGGGCCATGGTTTGAAACTAGGTCTTTCTAATTCCAAAAACCACATTCTTGCCATAGGACAATTATTTTCAACATTGTTCCAATTCTTAGAAATTCTTTAGGCTGTGAAGACATAGGCTGCAGTGCTAAGCTCTGACTGTTCTGAGTAGAATAGCGTCCTGAACAAGACTAAAGAAAATCTTTAGTTATTAAGTCAGGCGTCTGAATCTGAAAGGATGCACTTGCCTCCTTTGCTTGGAGAAGGGCAAAATGGATCCAGGGCCAGTTCTCTCCTAAGCTCTGGATACAAAGCCCAGCTAGACATCTGCCCTTATTGATTCTTACTGTACCCTGAGCTGTTTCCTCTGACTCTCAGAACTCATACCCCTACTATGTGGCCCAATTCTTTTTCATACCTCTCAGTATTTCAGTGTTGGCTAGTGATAGCTCACACCTGGCTGTTCCCTTGGCAAAGGTGATTGCAGCCCACCACTGAGCATCTTACTAAAGTAAATAACTCAGCCCAAACCTAATAATCCCTACACAAAACTCTGAGAATATGAAAAAGAATCACCCCATCCAGTTACCTCAGCATTATGGGAATAGGTGAGATTTTCATTGACTCCAGCAGACCATATGTTTGAAGGTCAAATAACACCTGGGTATTTCTTTGAAATAAACTAATTGAGCCAGATGATTTAGAGTCAGTCTTGCTGAAAGGCTCATTGGATCACTGATGGTTAAGGCAAGACCTTCTTTTGAAAACTCTGGATCCTCCAACACCAGCTTTGTCAAATGGCAATGAATATTTGATGCTGTTCAAAGATTAAGACCTGGACCAAACTGGGTAAAGAGAAAAAGAAAAGATGCTTTCAAACTGCTATGAAAGGAGCCTCAGCCCCAGGTGTTCAAGATGGTAAAGAAATCAGAGGCAGCCAAAGGAAAATCAGGCAGAGGGCCTGAAAAGTAATAGTTCTCAGCCACTAAATGTGCACAGAAAGCATCTGGGAAATATGTTAGCATTGCAAATTTCCCTGCCGCCTTCCCCTTTGTATCCCTTTTAGCTAGTTTTCATGGAAACCCTCTTTGTAAGAACAACACAGAATTAACACAGAGACTGGGAAAAAATACTAACTTTCCCTATGTTTACATCACACGCCACCACAAAAACAAATTAGTGGGTTTGCTTTGTGCACAGGTAGCTCCTACCTCAGAGCTGAAGGTGGGCCTGTGGGTGGAAAAGCCCCTCCCATTTAGGCTTGGCATCCCAGTTTACATACACTAGGACTATGTACCTCTCTTTAGCATTTATTGGCATTGTGCTGAAATATTTTCCCAGTGGACTGTTAATATCCTTTTCCCCACTAGACTGTCAACTGTGTGAGGGCCACACCAGTCTTAGTCACTACCACCTACTGGAACCTAGCACAGTAGGTCTAGGTGCTCCCTAATTATTTGCTGAGTGAATAAATAAATGGCATTAGAAACCATTGACATAAGGCTAATAAGGATTTCCTGGAGAAAATGTATTGGGAGATGAGTAATTTTTGAAAAAAAATTGCAGTCATTGATTTTCATCTAATAATTTAAAAATGTACATTTTTGCTAAGAATTACACTATTTGGTTTTAACCACATTCAATCATTACAATTTAGGGAGATATTGGAAACTGGAATAATGATAAAAGTGGAGTTGTAATAATAATGATAGTCAGAGCTAACTGGACTTGTGTGCCTGGGCCTGTTCTAGGTTTTATCCATGTATTATCTCATTAAATCATCTCAATAAGTCTCTAAGGAACGTAGCCCTATTTTATAAAATGAGGAGACTGGAATCTGACCTTGAGAATTTCAGTCTGCCTATGTTCTCGAACAGTATGCAGATA
>VMDR010030969.1:0-12188 GCA_007922815.1 Macrotus californicus
CACCCAAGGACATTTTTTCATTGCTTTTAGAGAGAGAGGAAGGCTGGGGGAGAGAGTGGAGAGAGAGAGAGAGAGAGAGAGAGAGAGGGAGGGAGAGAGAGAGGGAGAAAGCATTGATTGGCTGCCGCCCTGACTGGGTATGTACCCTAACCAGAGATTGAACCTGTAACCTAGGTACATGCCCTGACCAGGAATTGAACCTGCAACTTTTTGGGGTGCACTAGACCACCCTCTAATCAACCAAGCCACACCAGCCAAGGCTGTTGTTATTTTCTTACCAATGGTAGTGCAGTGTGGTGCTGCTTAGTTCCTTCCACTGTGGACTAATCAATTTCTGACATACCCGAACGCTGAATTACTATCCTCTCCTTCTCCCTAACAGTATCTAATTCAGAAGGCTTTCCCATTTCTCTAACTCCTCTTTAGAATAATCTAGGCATTGCCCAAACATACACTCAAGTCCCTTTAACGAAATTTCTCCAGGATGCACTTTCTTTTATTGTCGAAAAATAAACAAACCTAACTTTGTTTAACTAACTTTGTGTTTCTCATTGATTGATGATAGGTATGTTACCGATTTACTGATAGTCTTTGGCTAGTAGGTTTCAACGGTGACCAGTCCAGATTTTCAGGGTATATATATTTTTTTATTCTTCAAAATTTATTTTTTTGTTTGTGTGTGCCTTGTTACTTTTTTCTATTTTTTCATATTTTTATATGTTTTAATGTGAATTTTTCCTCCTTTTATTACTTTGAGCATCCTAAAACATATAGCCTTTCTCAATATGTACCAAAAGTTAATTATTTTTGTGTGGGAAAGAGAATTTATGTTTTGATTATTGGTTTTGTTGGCTTCCTTCTACACTTCCATTTATACAGATTTTGCATTCTTTCATAGTCTCTCCCTAGACCATCACCCTCAAAGATCTAAAGACAAAATCTAGGTCTTATAATGGAATTTAGGTATGTCTGCCCTGTGGTGAAATTAAAAACAACGCTGATCTTGTTAACAATCATCTCAGTTGTGCAGGCTTTTACATTCACCTTCTATGTCCTAGGATAACACACCTATTTTTAAACCTACAGCCACAATTTCTAAGAAGCCATGATAACAACAGTCACCTAAGCTTTTCCTGTATATCCTAAAAACAGCTATAAAAAAAATCACAAGCAGAGTAAATAAAAGCATACAAATCCCAAATTTCATTATAGCTACAAGACAGGAAAAGATCACAAACTTGAAATTACCTGTAAGTAAAAAAATAAATGATTTTGAGGAGAGCTAATCTTTATCTTCTACAACAAGTCTGTTTGGAGAATGAGAGGGAAAGAGCAGACATGTGCAGAAGGCAGAAGTCTGAAGTAAAACCACACTCAGAAGGATAAAGTTTGCCAAAAGTGCAAAAATACTGAGAAACAGTCTTAGAAAAGCAGAGCACTGCCATGAAGGTGTGTGGGTCCCTAGAACACTGTCTTAAACAGGCAATGCTTTCTGGGGACAAAAGGAAAGGACCGTTTTTTATTTCTAGCCATGATGACATGACAAGGCATGCACTTACCCTCTCACTGCAAACAACTAGGAAACTGAACAAAAATATATGAATCAATTGATTATATATATATTGAAAAATTGAAAGCACAAGACAGGGAACCCAGAGAGCAGGGAACTAAAGAAAGTTGGTCCAGTGATACAGCCCGATTTCCTAACTGAAGGTACATTCTAGACGACAGGGAGGTGAAGGGAATACCAAGATGAACATTGCCATCTCACTGAGTACAGGTAAATAAAAAAGAGAGATAAAGGAGGCAGAAGTTTTAGGGAAGATATCCACAAGAAGGACAAAGCTGTAGCTATTATTCCTGCTACTACTTACACACACACATATACCCAGCTCCAGAAATCTGTGTAAGGGTAACCTTGAGCCTTTACTGATTTATTAAGCTGTACATGTGTAAGATGAAGTTCGACGAACTAAACAAAGAATCACTTCCATGGGGTTATAAACTGAAACATTTCCAGAGCACACAGAGGGTGGTTAAATAAATGTTCAAGCTCCAACCATCCAGAATTAAGAATTTTCAGTGATCACTGAAACAATCAATAAAGAACCTAAAAGGGTCCCATTTAGTGGTAGAGCTAAACAAACCTGAGAAGAAAGGCTATTCTAGACCTGTGCTAACAAAGCTTAAAACCAGGCTTCAAAAGGATCTGCCTAATCTGAAATAAATGAAGTCTCTACCAGAACACAGAGCATAAACTTTCAAGGAAAACAGTAAAATTCAGGGACACAAAAACTTTCTAATCACAAGGTACAATATTTAATTTAAAATTTACTAGATGTCAAGAATCAGGAAAATGTGACATTATCAGAGGAAAAATAAACAACTAAAACAGACATAAAATGAGATAATGCAATTATCAAAAAATAATTTTAAAACAGATGCTATGCATAACATGATCAAGGATTTAAAGAAAAATATGAACACAATGAGATAGATGAAAAATATAAAAAGTACCAAACAAATCACCTAGTTATGAAATTATAATATCTAAAATAAAAAATTTACTAGACGGAATATAAAGCAGACATTACAGAAATAAAGATTAGTGAACTTAAGTATACAGCAGTAGAAACTTCCTAACTGAATAGAGCATAGAGAAAGAAGATTAAAAAACATGAGGAGACTTAGTAACCTGAAAGAACATATCAAGTGATTTAGCATAGATACGATTGGAATATTAAAAGGAAAAAACAGGGAAAGCCAAAAAGAATTCTTAAAACAATATTGGCATAAAAATGTTAAGTTTGATGAAAAGAATTGAAATTTAGGAAGCTCAATAATCCCATGCAGGATAAACTCACACACAGAAAAAACACCACCAAGCAACATGGCAATTAAATTCATGAAAAACAGTGATAAGGAAATGATGAATCCTAAAAGCAGCAAGGAAAAAAAAAACACATTGTTTAATGAGGAAAAAAAAGGAATTACAGCTGACTTTTCATTAAGAAAAACATGTAAGCTTGAAGATGATGGAATATCATCCTATAGTGTTCTTGCCAAGAGGGCATGACCTAAATCTAATTGTGTGGAAACATTAGAAATTAGTAAATCTTTGAGAATCTTGATGCCTTTAAAGTCATGAAAGTGTTATGAAAACTAAATGCAATGTTGATTCTGAAGCTTATTTCTTCTTTATTTGCCATAAAGGACAGAATTGGCACAATGAGCAACATTTAAATAAGTTCTGTAGATTATAGAATAGTATTGTATCAATGTTATTTTCCCGGTTTTATCATTGTAACATGGTTATGGAAATGCAAATATTTAGGGATAAAAAGGCATTATTTCTGCAACTTTCACATGGTTCAGGATATATATCTCACCATATATATATCTGTCCAGAAAGTGTCCAGCCATATAATATGAAAAATAGAGATATTTAATGAAGAAGATAGAAGTACATGAAACATTGTTCATAGGACAATGGTGTCTCAGTCCCCTTCAAAGTAGGCACCTTGGGGCCTCACATAGTTCTTCCAATTGCCATCAATTGCCCGATTGTATTTTTCTGAATCTTATCAATGGTCTGAAATCTCTTGTTTTTCAAAGATGATTTTAGTTTGGGGAAAAGTCAGAAGTCTCAGGGTGCCAAATCTGGACTGTAAGGGGAATGAGTCACTGGATAATTTGATGTTTTGCAAAAAAACTCCACAGGAGATGTGATGCATGAGTGGGTGCACTGTTGTGATGAAGCTACCAATCACCAGTTGCCCATAGTTGTGGCCTTGTGAATCATCTGAATAGTGGAGGATGTTCAAGCTTAATGCAAAATTTGATGTGGATTCATTGTTCTACTCAGTCATTTTGAATGTGAGTGCCACACAGTACACATGCTCACTCAATGGCACCTATAGCCCCAACTGACTAGTACAGTGAAGTCATCATTGTTCATGCGTGCTTATTCCAGTCTATTCTCTTTGGCTGCCAGGTTACACTGATGTCATCCTAACCATTCTCATTACATTAACAATGCCTAGACTTTTTCCAGACAGACATCGTAC
This sequence comes from Macrotus californicus, assembly GCA_007922815.1. Taxonomy (NCBI): domain Eukaryota; kingdom Metazoa; phylum Chordata; class Mammalia; order Chiroptera; family Phyllostomidae; genus Macrotus; species Macrotus californicus. The sequence continues at coordinate 4,068 of VMDR010030969.1, forward strand.
TTACATATATAGAAAGAATGAACCTAATGTAATAAAATGTTAATGATTGGGGAATTTAAATGGAGTGTATGAAAGTTCTATTTAATCCTCTCATAATTTTCCTGTGAAATGGCGCTATCTCAAAAAAAGTTATCCCTCCCCCACCAAAAAAGCCAATGTGCCAAGGCAGCCACTGCTTCCCCCAGCACACACACCGACACTTTTCCCAGTACAGCCATCTTTTCCCACTCCAGACAGCAGTGCCCACGTCCCGCCCAGACTCCTGTAGGTCCCTCTCAGTCACTGCTTTGCAGGAGCTAGGTCTCTGCCTGCCTCAGTCCACCTTTGGCCACAAACCCCAGGAATCTCACACTTCAGCCTCACTTAGGAGCTCGAATTTTCCTCCACATAGTTATTTATTTTGTTTTTCACCATAAATATCCCCATTGCTTCTCTCTTTTTCTTATGTTTTAAATGTCACTGCTAGGAGTGTCTTGAAGCCTGAAATTATGGAACCATTTTAACCAAAAGTTTCATTAGGTGGCTTTAACTAAAGCTACAATCACTGTTGGACCATCAAGCAATGAATATTTTGCCTATAACTAAGTATAATCCAGAATTTTGATCTTTTAAAGTCATTTCTGGTATTGGAACTCCAGACTTGGCTTTATTGTTATTTTATTAGTTTTTTTTTTTGCTTTTCTTTAAAATTTGGCTTTGTAAGTTTATTGTTTCAGTAATATAGTCCATCACCTGGCATGTTGTATCTGTGATTATTACTACAGTGACTATGCAGCAGCTAATGAAAAAAAGCAGGCTGCAAATAATCCATGTATGCACGATGTTTGTTTTGAAAAACCAGTGCTCACCCACTTGATACACATGTAGCATTCACCCAACAAGAATTTTGAGTGTTTACTACAGGGAAGTGGGTCGGAGCATGTGATCATGAATCACACTTACCATAGCTTCCAGGACGGAACAGCTTAATAGGAAAGACAAACTCAAATAATAAATAATCAAAACAGACACAAACAAAAATGCTCCTAAGAGCTCAAAGAAATGGGAAATGAAGTCCAGCTTTAAGGGATTAAATAAGGCTTCTAGGAAGAAGTGGCTTTGAGCGGTCTTGAAAAATGGAATCTCTGTAAGGACTTCGGAAAGGGGTAGGACTTTAGTCTTGGGGAGACTGTAGTTAGTTAATGGTAGAGCAGGACTGGAAAGAAAATATCCTGATTTCAAACAGATGAGTTACAGTAACATTTGACCATTTTATGTGTTCATAATGACCGGGTTCTTCTGTCATCCACAGCTTCCTTTCCCTCATCACCTATTATTTTCTAACTAGCTTGTGATTTTTAAATCGATTTAACTTTAGAATTTCCTTTGCTAGCCCCTTGAAGTAACTAACAGTGGTCGTTAAAGGATTAGTGATTTTCTACAAGCAAATCCCAGTCTCAGGAGAAAAAAGCAACAATTTTTTTTTGGTGATCATTTTTAATGTTTAGCAAGCCCTTTCTAATAAAATAAAAATGCCCTGTTAAAATGTTTATTGCTTTGTAAGGAGACAATACAATCATTTTTGCTTTTATTTCAGCATTTCCTCCTCTGCAATTATACTTCTTTATGCCTCTGACAATGCAGCATAAAGAACATGTAATCTGGAATTCTAGCAATCTGAATACAAATCCTGGTTTTGCTTGACTTTGTGCTCTAACAACATGTAGACGGACCTTCCATTTTCATAAAGCACTTAAAGGGGAATCACATTGCTCAGGACACCAGTTATAAGAATCTAACTCAAGGTGCTTGACAAAGCTGCTATTTCATCACCTGTATTAACAGGCAGTGAATGCAGTCAAACCCAAAGGAGTTTGCTGGTGAATCCCTCAGAAAGAATGTGTGAATGGGTTTAAAGTTTCTCTGTCGTGACTCAGATGGGTTCCACTTGTTCAAGCGATAAGCAAGTTGTTGGTGATACCAATATCAAGGATGATGTTGAGAACTAATTTAGACTATAAAGAAACACTGGGTTATAAAGGGTTTAAAAAGAGCTCATGTAGGCAGAACTGGATGTTATGGGTTCTTGGGACTCCTGAGGATCATTTAGATATTATATCGCACAACTTCTGTCTCCTGTGTTCCCTTCAGAATCCAATGTTGTAGTCATGTTTTTCTTTTGTATTTTGTTCCTTCATATTTCTTTATCTCTTTTCTAAACTTCATTGTAATCTCTCCAGGATCAGAATTATACCTCCAATGTAACACATGTTTAATGACTAGTTAACAAAATTAAAATGGAAATGGAATGTATGGAGATAAAGTGGTGGCTAAATAAGGTAGAAAGAAGCCAGCGGGGAGCCTGCACGTGGTAAGCCCTTAAAACAATAACAGCTAATCTTTTATTTAAGTGCATTGCACTCATTATTTCCCTCAATCTTCATAACAACCCTATTTGATAAAAGCAGTCGTGACCCCTGCCTCACAGAGGAAGAAACAGGTTTAGAGAGGCTTAAGTAACTTGCCTTAGGTTGGCCTCAGGCAAGTGGCAGAGATAGCTTTCAAATGTAAATCCAAAATGCGACCCATGTCCACCATCCTGCGCCTTCAGCCACATTTTCTTCCCCGAAGTCCCTTCCAATTTTCAAAACTAGAGGAATCTTCCTATATTAGGACAGGCTCACCCACAATAATTATTTTATTTTACTGTTCATTAAAGTAAATAATGTAGACATGGACCTACTGAAATTTTTAAAATGAGGCCTAATTGCTATCTTCATTAAAATGGGAAAATCATGTTGTGCTTAAGAATAAATCGCTTAGAACCCTACTTAGGTGCGTGGACTGTCAGATGCTTTGCAGAGGTTTAGAGAGAGACAACCAGGGTCTAATTTTGTTTCCTCATGGACTTATAGATAACTTTTTTTTTAACTGAAAAATTATCTCCACCTTCAAGACTTGGTGATTCACATAGCTTGAGTGTGCTGATGGAGTAAAAAGCATGGAGATTTCAGGAACAAACGTTTTTGACCATGGCTTCTCTGGCCAAATGAGCAGAGTTTTGACTGTTCCCATACTCCCTGAATAGACGCACAGATTGTCCCCTGGTGAAGGAGACTGGTGGAGTGCTTTGCTCAGAGAAAGACTGAAGGTAAAAGAGAGGAGAGAAGACCCAAAAAAACCTGGCTCCTTTGAAAAGAACTTATTAAACAGAGGTTTTTGCCCAGGAAAATGTTGGCTTTGGCTGCTCTCTAGTGGTGGGCAGTGTTTACTGTCAGCAATTTCTTCTACAGGGATTCCAAATTGAAGGGTAAAATGGAAAAATCCAAGCATTTGCTTGGCCGCTTAGAAATGAGTTGCAAAGGAAGGATGTGAAGAGAAATACACACACGTCACATGCACGCACATGCAACTGGCCTGGAGAAGGTAGGAAACATGGGTAGAAAGACGGAGTCTTCTACAGAAACCCAAGAAAGCTGCCTTTACACTTTGGATGGCTGTGCTTACCTTCCTCTTTCTGTAATTGTTGGAAGCAACCACAGAATGGACTCATCTTTTTCACTGATGTCCAATCCAAATTTAGGTACTGGTAGTTTCCAAAACTGGTGCTGTGCTGGCTCCAGAGTTTCAGCTGGTGCTTAGGAGCTGGCTTCATGCCCAGCTGTACAGAGCATGTGGAAGAGAATGGGAACACAGTTCTTGCCATCGTGTGCCATGCCCATTCCTGGAGGATATATGGAGACCCCTCCTATTCTTTTTCCTCCTCTCCATTACCAGCCAAAAGTGGGAGAGCACATGAGATGGGTGGGAGGGGGTTGAGGGGGCTGCGGTGTCACTCATTCCAGTTTTCCCCAAATCATATTTTATAAATGACTAGGCTGATGTTTTGTTTTATAAGCATTTAGAAAAAAGATAAGTAAAACTTGTCTGGAGTTTTTTTTTAATTTAATTTAATTTTACTTTATTTTATTTTTATTTATTTTTGGCCCCCACACAGTTAACTTGTAACTTGTGTTCACTCTGCCTCTGTGCTGATTTTCTAAGAAAATTTGGGTCTCACGACCTGCATCTGTGCAGTGGTGGTGGTGGTTGGTTGGTTGATAGTCTAGGATCCTTTTGTCTTTGATACACTCTAGGAGATTGGGATTCATTAAAGATACATGTCAAGAAAATCAGACAATATCCTGGATCCTGTGAGAAAGCATCGGAGTTCTCACACAGAGGAATACTCACTCACTATAGATGGAGAGCGGGCCATTGCGCAGTGGTCACCCAAAGGCACTTCTGCCCCTAAGAGGAGGCAATAGATTGTAGCCCTCTGCAGAATGAAGATCTTATGGGAAATTTCCTGGGTCCTCTATTTTCTAGATCTGCTTTGTGTTTATATCTCTATCTGTAAAACAAATTGGAGAATTAGAGCCATTATTTGGATAATTCCAGCAGAAAGAAATGCCACAGTACCCACACATGCTGCAATTACCTAGGCATTTCAGGCAGAAGTGGGGCTGGAGCCCAGACTGTCAGGATAGTGCTTCAATTCTGAAAACAGCAATGCTGATGGCACAACACCTGCAATGCAGCATCACAGAGGACTGAGGAGAGAGCAACATTGTTGCTTGACATGGCTGAAAGGAGAGCATGGGGAAAAGTATTCCAGGTCACTTAAGACTTGGTCGTAAAAGATAAAGGAAAGATAAAGGTAGTGGAAAGACCAGTGCTCAAATGGGTTGTGGAGTACACGAAAGAAGGCTTTCATAAACACGCCCAGGGAAATGGAGAGTCTGCGGAAATGAGGGCTGCTAATCAGCGAGAATGTGGATGAAATTGATGAGGACTCCAAACTGGCTGAGAGAGTGAATGCATTATTTGAATCTAGTTTTAACAGGAAAAATGAAGCAAACAAATTTGGACTATTAGGATATAATGAAAACCTTGCCAAATAGCTGCTGGCAACAATCAGGTGAGAGAATACAGAACTTAGAAAATTTGCACATTTATAAATCAGCTACACAGGCACCTGAGATCATTAAGGGAATGGGGTGATATGAAGTACTTACTAAATAGCTCACACTTCATTTTGAAAAATAATTATATAGCTTCGAAGATAGTAAATTTTTTTAAAGAAAAGGATACAACAAAATCCTCTTTCTGAAAGCTGTATTATTTCCTGAAAGAGCAATCTTATAAATTTGAGGGTCAAGTGGTGAACCAAGGATGAACAAAATACCATTTGTTTATATTTAAATGATATATCTCATTATGATCAATGCAGGCAAGAGGTAAATACTTAATAACAATAATGATAACTAGAAAAGGAGAAAAAAATAAGAAAAAGCAACAATACAGAACATGAGTGACCTGGAGATATATATATATATTTTAAAGATTTTATTTATTTATTTTAAGACAGAGGGGAAGGGAGGGAGAAAGAGAGGGCAAGAAACATCAATGTGTGGTTGCCTCTTGCCCACACCTCGCTGGGGACCTGGCTCTCAACCCAGGCTTGTGTCCTAGCTGGGAATCGAACCACCAATCCTCTGCTTTGCAGGCCGGCACTCAATCCACTGAGCCACACCAGCCAGGGTGAATGATCTGGCTATATTATATTTAATAAACATTAAAGCCTAGGAGGCCAAAGCCTTACTGAACAAGGCTAGAGAATTGCACAATATGATGTAATAGAAAGAAATTGCCTTTATTAGCTGTGCGACACTGACCAATTTACTTAACCTCTCTGTGTCTGAACTATTGGTAATCCTTTTACAGGTCATGAAACTTCTGATTTGTCTGAAGTGCAAATGAGCACTTAATGTGAGTACAATATCTAAAATTGACCTGGCCCTTATCAAATACTAAATCCATTAACTTCCTATTAAAAACAAGCAAAAAAGCAAACAAACACCTGCCTTGGCTTTTGGTTGGTAAAATTTGGACATTTTTAGTATAGTACTTCAACCAATTAGAGAAAGGCACTTCAGATAGAATTTGGGCCAAATATTCCATTTTATGGGTGAAGAAACTGAGGCTAAGACATACTTCCTGGCTGCTGAAAGTCATGCAGACAGTTTCAGTTGCAGCCAGGACACAGGCCTCGGATTCTTGTTCTAAAGCTTCTCCTCTCCTACCACGATGTAGTTAGTGTTCAGTCACAATGACACTGCAGAGAGAGAGGGGGGGGATCTGAAGGAAGAAAGAACTTCCCAAAGAATAATTTCCTCACCCTTTGAAACACAGAAGAAACACCTAAGACAGTGAGCAGTAATGGAAAATGTTACCTGGAGTCCTGAGAACCCCAGGAATAAGTTTTAGTTTTAAGAGTATTGGGACACAGCAGAATCTGTTTAGAATCATGGAATCTGAGAAGGACCTTAGTGATTATTTAGCCCACGGCCATCACTTCCAGAAGGCCCTTGTGAATAGTCCCTGCAAAGGGTTATCCAACTCCAGATGATTTGATTCTCTCACCTGTGATGAGAAGCTTACTACCTGTCAAGACAATCTGCTCCATCCTTGGGCAGCACTCACTTACAGTACTCTTCTTTCTGACTGGTCAAGTATTTCTGCTTAGCTAAAGGCTTTAACTTCTACTGATTGGTTTTATTGGGTTGGCCAAAAGATCCCTTTTGTTTTTTTCTGTAAAACCAAAGATATGTTGTTCATTTTCACCAATAACTTTATTGATTTGGGTATTTTGAGTATGTTGACTGTCTCCCACAAGGTGTAACATTGATTGTTCTCAGTTAATGTCTCGATTTGACTGCTATCAACTTCAGCTGGTCTACCCAACCGTGGTGCACCATCCAGCAAGAAATCTACAGCATGAAACTTCTCAAACCACATTTGACATGTGTGATCAATCATAGCACCTTCTCCATACACTGCACAAATCTTTTTTGGGGTTTCAGTTGTGTTTTTAACCTTTGTTGAAATCACAAAGCATCGTATGCCAAAAATGTCCCTTATTTCTTTCATCAATATTAAAGTGGCCACACAAAAATTCACCAATTTTGAAGTTTTATTTTATGCATGGTGATAGGACAGCTGTCACAATACAATCTAACAAAATTATTTAAATAATTTAAAGACAAGCACTACTAGAGCCATCTTACAGAAAAAGACAAACAAATTTTTTGACCAACCCAATATTTTAGCCTCTGTGGCTACCCAACCAATCTAAACTTTTCCCATATGTCTGCCTGTTGGATCCTTGGAGACACTTATGCCATTGTTTCTAATGTTTCTCTTCCAACTTAATTATTTTAATTCCTCCAATGATTTGACTTCAGTTATCTTTATTATCCTGGTAAGTCTCTCAGAGTACAGACACTTGAGCTGAATATAGCCTTCCTGGCATAATGTAGCCAGTGCACATATCACTACACTGATAGTCACTTAATTCTGCTTGGGCTGATATGACCCAAGATTCCTTGAGTTTTCCCAAGTGAACCTGCAACAGAGTACTCATCTTGTGAGATGTTCTGTAAAAAATGGGTTCTGTAGACACATGAGCCTATCAAAACTGTATATGAGGTTTGTCTGGAAAAAGTCCAACCATTGTTAATATAAAAAGAATGGTTTGCATGACATTGATGTAACTTGGCAGTCAAGAAGAGTGGACTTGAATGTGCATATGTGAACAATGATGACTTCACTGTACTAGTCAGTGGGGCCAGTGGACACAATTGAGTGAGCAGGTGTACTATATGGCTGTCATATTCAAAATGATGGAGCGAGTAGAGCAACGAATCTGCATCAGATTTTGAGTTAAGCTTCAATATTCCTCCATGGAAACTATTCAGATGATTTAGAAGGCCACAGCTATGGGTGATTGGTGATTGGCAGCTTCATCACAACAATGCCACCCGTGAATGCATCATGTCTCCTGCGGAGTTTTTTAGTGAGACATCAAATTACCCAGGTGACTCAGCTCCCCCCTGCTACAGCCCAGATTTGGTGCCCTGCAACTTCTGGCTTTTCCCAAAACTAAAATCATCTTTGAAATGGAAAAGATTGTGGACCATTGATTAGATTCAGAAAAATTTGATGGGGCAGTTGAGGTAATTAGGAGAACTGTGTGAGGTCCCAAGGTGCCTACTCTGAAGGGGACTAAGACATCATTGTTCTATGTACAATGTTTCTTAT